>CM019710.1:3680685-3920685 GCA_009760885.1 Achatina immaculata
ATTAACGGGCATAAAATCCTTTGATGAGGTTGAAAGACTCGCCGAAGACAGGAAAAATTGGCGAACTACTTTGCGAGACCTGTGTGACGTTTAACGGCGCGGGAAGGATATAAGAAGAAGAAGAATAAACTATAAACGTGGATTTAATCAGGTCACTGGGAATATAACCACTGTTGTAAATAGTGAAACAATATTATGTTAAATCAAATATTTGTTAAATATATGTTAAATTCAAATATCATGGACACAAAAAAGAACAAATATATCCATACTATAAGAAGTTAATACTGAAGAAGGTTGGCCTGTAATGAAGAGTAAGTAGAGGAAACATAAATATTTTGGACATATTAAACCTCATGATAATTTAGATACGGCAATCTTGGAAGGGGAACATCTCTATTGGAAAAAAAGAAAGAGAGGAAAACCAAGGCGAAGATGGCTGCAAGATATCGTTGATGATCTGCGAACGGACGCACCAGCAGCAGGCCATCTTGCTTACAACCGAGAGGCCTACAGGAGAGCTGTTAAGGAGGCAAAGTTCCGCAAATGACTGACTGACTGACTGACTGGCTTGCATTCAGTTATATGTTCCAGTTACGTCTTGTACTTTACTCTTTTTTTTTCTCAGTATCTGCTTGAGATCAGTTATATGTTTCCATTACGTCTACGTTATTAAAAACTTTAGACATAGCTAACAACCAGTCTGTTTTCCACTTAGCGAACAATCAGTCTGTTTTCCACCATGGCAGAAATAATTCTAATGCAACAAACTACTGTTGCTCATAAAACTTGATGAGTCTCTGCTTCAGAGAAATGAAACTGGACAGTTTTTTTTTTCATTGATTGTTGGGATATTTAGTTTCCTTGTCGATAGACATTCACCTGGACACCTTGTATTTTGATGCAGTACAGTAAGAAGAGTTCGCGAACTAAAAATTGTGGGCTTTTGCATGAATAACAGATCTATTACAAAATGGTTCATGGAGGTTACCTTTCTCCTTGTCTAGATGGCTGAGCATATGAAACTAAACACAGAAGAACAAGATCTGAGATATATAGTTCTTCGATTCATTACAATGAACTTCTAGTCTCATGGGTAAATATTCTTTGTTGTCCAGTTCTGTTTAGACTGTTGACGATCATTTCAGGAATAATTTCTAGAAAAGTGTGTATCAACAGATATGTGTTATTTTTTTTTCTTATAAAAATAATAAGATAATATTTCATGCTGGTAGTAGACACTGTTTGTTGGGTGACACACAAATAATTAGTGTATATTCATACAACTATACACAAAATACTGCAGTAAAGCTATGATACCAAAATGTATAAACTAGGAAAAAAGTAGGAACAGCTTTATTATTTAACGATAACACACTTGTAACGTTTCGGCTTCAGCCTTTATCAAACAAAAACAAACGGGACGAAGAATTAGAGAGAAGAGACAAAGTATGGGTTACATCACACCAGTCTTGCAAAACAGTTAACAACAAAAAAAAAAAAGAAAAGAAAAAATCAATGAAAAAATGAACACATTTGACACATATCGCTTATGTTCCTGGATACAGACAAGTCTTTTTGTGAAGACAAATTTCTCATGTTCCTGTATACACACAAGCCTTTTTTGTGCCTTTAAAAGAACTGATATAAGTTTTCATTCCGTTACTAATTTTGATTCATATTTTTCATTGATTTTTTCATTTTTTTGTTATTTCGCTTACACTAGTTTGATGTAATCCATACTTTGTCTATTCTCTCTAATTCTTCCTCCTGTTTGTTTTTGTTTGATAAAGTCTCGCGCCGAAACGTCGCAAGTTTGTTATCGTTAAATAATAAAGCTGGTCCTATTTTCTTCCTAGTTTATATATTTTGTTTGTTTGCTGGTCTGGGTGCTCTTTCTTCAGTTTGTTCTTGTAGCTGAGATTTATCAGAGTTTTGGCCTCCTCAGATGATATGCTGGTGTCTGTCTGTGGTAGTTTACCTCTTTCTTTCGCTAGGGTGTCTGCTGTTTCGTTTCCGAGTATACCACAATGGGATGGGATCCACTGCATTACTACTTTGCCTGCTACCAGCTAAACAGGGAAGAATAAGTCATCATCCTGAAGCTACGTACCAGGCACAAAAGAGCTAAGATATCGTCTGTACAACTAATTCAAGATAGGATCAACTGACGAATGTGCATGTGGCACCAGTAAGACGACAGCAGAGCATATACAGCAGGAGTGCCCAATATATGAGCAACAAAGAGGACAAACATGGCCATCAACTAAACCAGTTCAAATTAACAGGGATGTCTACGCCATTAAGATGACCACCAGCTACTTCAAAGGTAAACAAGTCAATGTCTGAAAATGCTTGAAGAAGAAGGAGAAGAAGAAGAATAAGTATTTCATACTATCATATTATCATATTGTCTCCCTAACAGCTCTCTTGAAGGGCTCCAAGTTGTAAGTAGGATGCCCTACTGCTGCTGAATGCATCCCTTCGCAAAACATTAACAATACTCTGTTGCCATCTTCGTCTTGGTCTTCCTCTCTTTCTTGTTCCAATTCCCTTCCAAGACTATCTTCTCCAAGCTCTCGTAATGTTTAATATGTCCGAAATACTTGAGTTTTCTCTGTTTAATCTTCTTTACTAACCAACCTTCTTCAATATTAAACTCTTGTAGTATTGATACTGTGTTACTGTCGCTTATTTTAGGTCCGTTGATAAGAAGTTCTTAAATCACGTGTCTTGCCAGAGATATTTCTTATCTCCAAGCACATCTGCCAGATAGGCGTTACAAGGGGCGTAAAACTCCTGCAGTAACTTTCTGGTTTTCTCAAACATAGGCCCTGCACTTTTCCGCTTTTTATTCAGGAACTGTCTTGCTCGCTGTATGATTGTCTCCATCATTGTGTCCGGCAAGGTCTCTATTAAGAAAAACGTGGATTGGAAGAAATACAGGAATTTGACAACGTGGAGTGTAAAAGAGAGCAACAGAATTGTTATATTTTGTAAGATAAATGCTAATAAATGTAATGTTTTGAATATTTCTTTTTATATTCATCAACAAATAGACTGTAGTGAATAAAATAAAATAAAAAATACTAAAGGTTACCCCCACTGTTTTATTATGTAAAATGTCGCGTCTTTTCCTTGTTTTCCTTCCTCTTCTGCTTGTCCTAATCCTCTTCTTCCTTTTTTTTTCTTTCCTCTTCTACCATTCCCCCCTTCCTTCCTACCCCAAACCTGACTGAATGAACTGTCACTTCTGATCATCATCAGAAGTTAGGTTGTGTCATGTCTTGTCTGACAATCTCACGATTTTCCCCCAGCACAGTCAAGGAAGTCTGAAGCAAAACTAACACACTCTTGACATTACGGACATTTAGTATGGAAAGCCATTTTTACCAACATCCAAAAACTTGAAAGCTGCCTGCAGGGTTCCTTTAATATCTTTTCCGTAGTCTTCAGTGCGAAGAAAAAAGAAGTGTTTTCTATGGAAGACGGCCAGCCATTCCCTCAAGAAGATACCGTAACAGCCCATATGAAGACGCAGCTGAAATAAGAAAGAGTGGTATAAACAGTAAGTCTCTGACATGCTTGTGAGGCATGCAACATAAATGTTCTTAGTGTTCATATTTTCCTTGAACTTTCAGTACATCAGAGAACACTATGGTCAGTGTCTGTGCCAGTCTCTCTTCTTGCTAGGAGCTTGCCAGATGATGAGATGATTGACGGAGACAGCAGCTACGCCCCTGACAAAGGATACGATTCCCTGTGCATTATATATGCTCCTAGACCCAGGTTAGACATCTCACAGTTGACTATACTAGTTGAACAAACGCCGCCTGATAGAGTCAAGCCAAGTTTAATCGTGGAACAGATGATGATGAAATTCTTAGATAATACAAGAAAACTCCATTCATACATCTCACACTGCTGGTTGATATACAGAGCACACAAATATCATTATCAACACCGAGACTAGCCAGCGAGTTCCATCATAACATAACACTGGAGACATGCTGGTCTTCTACTTGGTCATTCAATTCATGACCTGACAAAAAACAGGATTTCTCTCATATGACGGTGAACAAAGACTGTCTGATCTGTCTCGTACAAGGGTGAACAAAGACTGTCTAATTTCTCTCATACAACGGTGAACAAAGACAGTCTGGTCTTTCTCATCCGACATTGAACAAAGACTGTCTGATCTCTCTCATACGACATTGAACAAAGACTGTCTGATCTCTCTCATACGACGTTGAACAAAGAGAGTCTAATCTCTCTCAGATAAAAAATGACCCTAACAGGTTGTCCAACAATTCTCGTGCTTTGACAAATGCTGACAACACGTGATCTTGTTGTAAGACAAAGATCTGCTTGAATAACTCAAGAGAAGTTACCTCAGAATGTTAGCTATTATAAAAAGTAACACAAGAGAGTTAATTAACTAATAATGTAAGGGAACAAACTCTGGAAATGCACATCCTGCTACACATGACACCTCCCCACAGTGGTATCAGGGGCAGATAAGTACCGGCTTCAACTCACTTGTTGTCTCAGGCGACCTCCAGCTCAGCGTGAACAATGGACAGTTAGCATGATAGACTAACTCACCGGCTTTCTATCTCCCGTAGCATTTGCACGCAGTAAGAGTATGAAGTGTTACTGCCTTCACATTTCTAGGCCACTGCAGCTGTTTGAGGTTGGGATGCCAGCGCCTGTCTTCGCTGCCTTTGTTTTCCTAGGGAAACCCCAGGTACCCATATTTTGAGGCTGGGTTGACCCCTATGTCGGTCGGTCCGAAGGCTTCCTCGTGCTCTGACTACTGAAGCATATAACAACGTGCAGTAGACTTAACTGTCATCAACATTCTCCTTCTTCTTCAGTCTCCCTAGATCTGCGAGCTGATGTTTCTTGCAGCCGATTCTGTGAAGATGCTGGAGCACAACATCATGTTAGCTTGGGGCTGGGTTATGGTGGCTAGTTTAGTTTTTCAGTCTAAGATTTGGGCTAAAAAGCGTGCAGTGTCCAATGTTTCTTAAGCAGACTCCACCACCATGGGGACAGTTTAGATCCCTGCCTCGTTAGCCAGGCCAGGCTTGTTACTGGGGATACCAACGGAGAAGTAGGACCGGGTTCTTGGTCAGCTATGGTTCACTAACCCTGACACCAGGATGTCAGCTATGGTTCACTAACCCTGACACCAACATGTCAGCTATGGTTCCCTGACCCTGACACCAACATGTCAGCTATGGTTCCCTGACCCTGACACCAACATGTCAGCTAAGGTTCGCTAACCCTGACACCAGCATGTCAGCTAAGGTTCGCTAACCCTGACACCAGCATATCAGCTAAAGTTCGCCAACCATGACACCAGCATGTCAGTTAAGGATCGCCAACCCTGACACCAACATGTCAGCTAAGGTTCGCTGACCTTGATACCAGCATATCAGCTAAGGTTCGCCGGCCATGACACCAGCATGTCAGCTAAGGTTCGCCAGCCAAGACATCAGCATGTCAGCTATAGTTCGCCAGCCATGACACCAGCATGTCAGCTACGGTTCGCCAACCCTGACACCAGCATATCAGCTAAGGTTCGCCAACCCTGACACCAGCATATCAGCTAAGGTTCGCTGACCCTGACACCAGCATGTCAGCTATGGTTCGCTGACCCTGACACCAGCACGTCAGCTATGGGCCACAAACTACCAAATCAGAGATCCCTTTCTAAAAGAGAACAAATCCAAGCAATAGATTAACCTTGAGCCACTTTCCACTTCTACATTTAATACAAAGTCTTTTCCTTCTCAAGCCCGCACCCTTTCAAAGTAGTTAGTGATTTAATTATTACTTCCCTTTATTTGACTGTCGAGGTGTGAAACTCAACATTTGCCAGATTCTGCGTAGTCCATTGGTAACCGACAAAGATAAAATCCCTGTTTCCATGTCATTAATGAACATTGTGGATGCGGTGTTAGGCCTGTATTTTTAAGACCTTCAACAAAAAAGTGTCATGTGATCAGTATCTCACGTGACTGCATTTACCTTCCAGACTTCTTTTTTTCTTCATGTCTGTCTGCTTATGCCACTAGCACAGCAGGGAGTTTCAGATAGTGGTCCAGATCAAGGTAACAGGCCTGTGTAGCTGTCATGTTTTGCTTCCTAAGTGTGTCTCTCACTCAGTCTATCTTTCGGATTACCAAAGTTTAAACTCATCCATTCGACACAAAGAATTATACATATAATCTTACATCCTTCCCTTGCCGTTAAACGTCACATAGGGCTTGCTTGGTAGTTTACCAAGATTTCCTGTTTTCGAGGAGCTTTTCAACCTCATCAAGGGATGTTATGCCCACTAAACTGACCTCTCTTAAAAATGTCCTCTTTAGAGTTTAACGTGATCGACCTCTTTTTCTTCTTTTATATATACTATATATAAGGCATTTTCGGTTTGCCATAATTTTTTCTAACAAAATTGAAATTTGAAACAACGGTAAACTTACTGGCATACGAAAGTAGTGGTCGCTGAAAAAGCACTGCTGAGTCGTATTTACCTTCAAGCACGAAGTCATCATCTCAAGGCCCACAGAAACATTCGTATGAAATTCTTCGGAAGAGGAGCCCAAGGTGAAGTAAAGATAATCCGAATATAACCTGAGAAAAAGAAGGAAAACAAGGCATTTAACAGAAGGAGGACAACATAGGAGGAGAAGAAGTGTCCAAAATAGTGTCCAAAATAGTGTCCAAAATAGTGTCCAAAATAGTGTCCAAAATGGAAAAAAGAAGGATTCAAATAACTGAAATAAAATTAAAATTATGGGCATATTGTCGTGACATGTTATATATTGCTGTTATTTATTTCTGTTCCAACACCAAGCTTTTATATGGTCAACAGGGGGTAAAAGAAAGCGGGGAAGACCCAAAGACAAACTAAGAAGAGTTATCACCAAGGAGTGTTCAACAATGCTCATCAGAAACACCGAAGATCTAAAGCAAGTAGCAAGGAATCACCAGACATGGAGAGCCTTGTCCTCCGCCCTATGCGCCGCCTTTGGCCCAAGAGGATCAACTAACTAACTTATTTCAGTTTATTATAAGCATCCGAGACATTGAGAATCAACCAGAGAACTGAAAGCTGATTGAAAGAATTTGAAGGAAGATATCACAGGAAGTTGTTTTAAGGAGCACACTGGGAAGAACATGTGACAGGTGAGGAAATAATCACACGAGCAGGCATTGAGAACATTACTAAAGAGGTCAAAAGAAGAAGATGGAAATGGCTGTGCCACACACTATGAATGGGAAAAAAACAAATATTCTAATACCTCCTTATCTTGGACACCTGAAGGAAAAAAGAAAGAGGGGGCAGGCCACTGAGGACATGGAGACGCACAACACAGGAAGAACTAAAGGAAGCAGGAAAGACATGGTCTGAGGTATCCTGACTTGCTCAAGACATGGTTGGCTGGAGGACCTTTGTTTGATGCCTTATGCTCCACTGGGGTACAGAGGATTGATGATGATGATGATGATGATGATGAAAGTTAAATTTATAACAGTACTGCAATAAAACAACAACAACTACTACTACTACTACTACTACTACTACTACTACTACTACTACTACTACAATGATAATAATAATAATAATAATAATAATGCAGTGTGATGTGGAATGCACGCAGATGGAGAGGTGATATTATTGTGATACTGAGATGATGATGTCCTACAGAGCACGTGGTTGCCGTTATCTTAGCGTCGATGAGTGGCCGTGACTTTGGGGGTCTGGAGTAAAGACGGGCAACTTGTGACTTCTTCTAGAAGCTGAGGATTTTGACCTATTGTAGCTTCCCCTGCCTGCTCCTAACCCGGGGAACTCCGGTGTGTAACTTTTTTTTTTTCTATCGTTCCAAGCAAATTCATTTTCCCATGCGATCTACCAAGACAAAAATAAGAGATGAGACAATAAAATCAGATACAAAGGACTGCTGCCGGGAAAAACAGGGTTTATTGTGATTTTACACAGACCTGCCCCCAAAGTTAGCCAGAAATTCTCGATGAAACACATGAGACTAACTGTTCATAATTCTTTTTCATTCCCAAATGACAGGTCCTAACAATTCCTAAAGTATCTGCTTAATAGTCTCCTCATAAACATGGTTATCTCCCTCGAGAGCACGAGTTATCTCCTCCTTAAAAACATAACTATCTTCTCCTCAGAACACACAATGATCTCTTCCACTAAACACAGCATTATCTCCTAGCCATAATATTACGTCCTCATAAGGCCAGACTTGATGATCTCCCCTCAAAAACAGGGTTTTCTTCTCCTAATAACACACCGACCCCTGCTCAAAACACACAGGACAGATAATTTTCGAGCTACCTCAAGCATGGTATGTCTTTCTTTTCAGTGGAGATTGACTTCCACTAGGCATAAAGCCTGTGGAAAATCAGCGGCTTGCTTAAGGCCAGACCTCACACCTCATCGCGTTGCTAGATGTGGGAGAAATATCGGAAGTCACGTGATCCTACCTGGGCGAGAGTTCGTTTCGACCAATCGTGTATTTTCTACCTTAGCCTACGCGTACTTTCCTTCTTTCGTAAATTCACTTAGAAAGATAGCCTGGCGAACTGTCACAATAATAATAATAATAATAATTTGATAATAAAAAACGGGTTATTTTTTCTTCTTTCTGTTATATTTAAAACCCCGGATTTCAGTTCTTAGATTTCTTAGCTCCAGACAAGTTTATTGCTGGTGTTAACTCATTCTTTAACCTAGCACGTTTCAGAGCCAAGACAGAAACAACCCAAGTTCTTAATCAAGGGGCTTCTATTATCTGACGAAGCAGCCCCTTGTGGCTCACAGTGAAGCGAGTCTGGAACTCCCTGTTAACAGTGTGGCCCCGAGCATGTGATCTGTTATCACTGACGGTAAGTGTCAGTAAGACGGTGATTCTTTGACAAGGCACATCAACATTGACCAGTCTAACACGGAATGGAAACCCACTAGAATCAGATGAGCAGGTCCAGCTGTCTTGGATCTACAGGCGAAGAAATCAATACACGAATAGGAAATGCAAGTTTCTTTGAAACTAAGAAACAGCCAATGGAACAGCAGAAGGTTAACACTGAAGACAACGGCTCTGTTTTATCAGATCTGTGAACTTAGCACTTTCTTATATGGATCTGAGACAATGGACAACATGTGCAAGGCATGAGGAAAACACTTGTTAGTTTCCTTCTGTGTCTTCTCAAAATAATGAAAACTAAGCGGCAAGATAAAGTATCCAACTCTGAAACTCTGAAGCTCTGAAACTCTGAAGCTCTGAAGCTCTGAAACTCTGAAGCTCTGAAGCTCTGAAACTCTGAAGCTCTGAAGCTCTGAAACTCTGATGCTCTGAAACTCTGAAGCTCTGAAGCTCTGAAACTCTGAAGCTCTGAAGCGTGCTAAACTTCAATCAGGGGTGGCAGTATTAAGCATCAGAAGACTGAGATGGCTGAAACGTGTAACAAGAATAAATGGCAGCCGTATTCCCTAGCAGGTTTTATATGTCGAACTTCTGGCAGGAAGAATGGCAGCCGTATTCCCTAGCAGGTTTTATATGTCGAACTTCTGGCAGGAAGAATGGCAGCCGTATTCCCTAGCAGGTTTTATATGTCGAACTTCTGGCAGGAAGAATGGCAGCCGTATTCCCTAGCGGGTTTTGTATGTCGAACTTCTGGCAGGAAGAATGGCAGCCGTATTCCCTAGCAGGTTTTATATGTCGAACTTCTGGCAGGAAGAATGGCAGCCGTATTCCCTAGCAGGTTTTATATGTCGAACTTCTGGCAGGAAGAATGGCAGCCGTATTCTCTAGCAGGTTTTATATGTCGAACTTCTGGCAGGAAGAATGGCAGCCGTATTCTCTAGCAGGTTTTATATGGCAAACTTCTGGCAGGAAGAATGGCAGCCGTATTCTCTAGCAGGTTTTATATGGCAAACTTCTGGCAGGAAGAATGGCAGCCGTATTCCCTAGCAGGTTTTATATGTCGAACTTCTGGCAGGAAGAATGGCAGCCGTATTCTCTAGCAGGTTTTATATGTCGAACTTCTGGCAGGAAGAATGGCAGCCGTATTCTCTAGCAGGTTTTATATGGCAAACTTCTGGCAGGAAGAATGGCAGCCGTATTCCCTAGCAGGTTTTATATGGCAAACTTCTGGCAGGAAGAAAACCCAAACTAAGATGTAAAGATACGTGTAAATCATCAACGCCAGATTTTTCTGTCAGCGCCGCGGAGTCTGAGATGACAATGTGAGAGATCGCGTCAAGCGGAGACTGATTCCGTACAATGGCGTAGCATTATTTGAAGAGGAAATGGGGACCAAACTTGAAATTAGAAGATGCAAGCACAGGAAAAGTGAACCTCGCCTTGCTGTTACAGTGACCGGGTATGCAAATCTAGCACTGGTAGAGAGGAAGCCGCCCACCAAGATGACGGCTGGCAAAATCTCCTACCTCTGATATCTGCCTGCTTCAAACCAACCACACACACACACACACACACACATTTAAGACTGTTACAGTAGGGCTGGCGAGCCAAGTATAAACATAGGATTCCACTAAAAATTGCTTTTATGTTAATTTTTAATTCAAGTATTATTTTTTTCAATTTCTTTTTGTGCAGCTTGCGTGAGTTCCGATGTCTACTTTAATGTTAACATGTACAGTACCAGAAGATCTAGGCAGGTTCTTTATGCAGGCAGTGGCTGGAGTCATTGCAGAAATCAACGATTCACAGTCACCTTCATTTATGTCACTGGGCATGTGGGGATCCAGGGAAATGAGAGAGCTGATAGGCTGGCAGGCTCTGCCATCATCGCAGATGGACAGCCGCTGGATCGAGCTGATATTCTTAACGTGCTCAGAGAGATAGATAAAAGGGAGGCGACTGCAGTAAAACTGGTTTAAATAATAACGGTAGATAGAGGTGTATGGTGCAGTTTTACAAAGTGAGGGAGGGAGTGAGTAAAGTGGGAAAAAACGAATAGAAAGTATGAGAATGTATAAATGAAAAACATACAACATCCGATATTTCGGCGTGAGCCTTTTTCGTGGATTACACGCACAACGAGACAACAACAACAAAAAAACGAAGAACTTATCTTAATGTGGCCTCCTCCAAAAGTAGGAAACAGAAGTGTGTATCTTAGAAGGACCACGCGGACCACACAAAGGATACCCGATAGAGCCAATCCTAAAGAAGAGGTGGAGAGAGAGGAGGAAAACAAGTGGTAGAAAGGGGTGAGGGGGGGGGAAGGCCGCTAGTGGAGGTGTCGGGGGGGGGGGGAGGGACACGGAGAGATATGAATGAAGAACATAAACACCTGCAGGGAGAAAATGTGAAATTGGTGAATATGACAAGACAATATAAAGACCAATATGTTGCCAGAGAAGAAAAGAGGGTGGCGGTAGGGAGGGGTAGTTAGGAGAAAGAAAATAGAGAAAAAAAGGGGGGGGGGGTGGAAAACTAAAAAAGTTACAGGAAGCTGAAGACATTATTAATTCCAGCTGGGTGGAGACAGCCAGCTTGGAAAATAAGGCGCTGTTCTAGAACCCTCCGAGATCGTACATCAGCAGAACAATAGCGGATCGCACTAACAGAAATGTCCTGTTTTCCCCTGTGGTTGCTAAGGCAAAATGTTTAGCCACAGGTGTCCAGGCCCTCTTAGAAATATCATTAAGATACTGGCGAAATCGATCTCCTAAGAGTAAACCAGTAGGCAGAGTGGAGGACTGCGAGGGAAGGGAATCTACAAGGCTACTCAGACTGAGAGAGCTGGGAATACAGACTGGCACGGCCAGGAACAAAAGGCATACTGGATCTCCGAGACAAATGGTCATTCAACATAGGACAGGCAATGTCAGTCCCAGGACGCTGATGGATATGTTGAGGGGGAATCTGAGAACCTATGGACATGTGCCGAGTTATCTTTTACAGGAGCTATATGTTAAAATAATATGTCACATTATGCATTGTTTGGAACCGAATATCAATTATTAATTATATTTAAACACATGGAGTGGCACAAGACATCCAGTAACATGGGTGTAACTTAGAGATGAACTGAATATGTAATTTTACGCGTTCAGTCGAATACGAATATTTCATATCATGTGTAGCCTAATACAAAATGAATAACAGATTCATAATAACAAGCTACTCATGAAAATTTTGAATATCGGAATATATGGCTGTTATTTGAAATTTGAATTAAACTTCGATCATATTTTTGAGAAGTCAAAAATTTGGAGATTTCAGACTGTTAGCTTCAAACTTTCTAGTAACAAACGCGTTAAACATTGACATTCTGATGACAGAAGCCGCCTGGAGCTTGAGAGTGGCTACATGCAGGAATATGGGACACTGTAACTGTTGGACTGAGCTCGAAATTCAGCTACACTTAACCTTTCCTTCCTCCACAGTCATATTTCCTCCATAATGGGTTCTCGTCTACTCTTTCTTCGCCTGCAACTTATATTTTAGGTGCTACATCACACTATATCACAGATGATATCGCAGCTGCATTCATTTATTTCACACCTCCTTTTCTCTGCCTGACAACCATTGCAACCCTCTTTCTCTCCTTTTCTTCTTTCTCGCCCAGTGTTACATACCAACCAGTCACATTAGTATCACACCCAACAGGGTTTCATTTAAACATTCACAATACGTTATAACGTGACTCCCAGACACAGCTTCTTACAAGTCACAGCCAAGTGTTCCCTTTTTTTTCTATTTTTTCCCCTATTCTTATTTGTTATGCGTCACTGATGTGAATTTATATATTTTTCCTACGGCTTTGTCTTTTATGCTGTTGTATGATTAAGTCTTCTTCTTCTTTTTCTTCGTCGTCTGCTTCTTCTTCTTCTTCTTCTTCTTAAGCGTTCGAGGAAGTTTGGTCATGCTAAACCTGCAGCCATGTCGCTCTGACTAAGTCCGTCTTCTTCTCCAGGCTTGAGTGGTAGCCCCGTAGATTCTCTCTCAGTCCCTCACCGTTCCTTAGAAATCTGCAGCGTCTCGTTCTTAGACGACAGACTGTGCTGGTGTCTCCGTAGTTGATGAATGGGGTCTCGATTTACTTCTATTTTCATTTTGTTCTATCCAGCTGGTGTTTAGTTTATTGTGGTTGATAGTTTCTTGCTTCTTGTCATGTTACTGTGTTGTTAATCTGTTCCATTTTACTCTATTTTGTTCAGTGACACATGCTGAATATCTGTGACTGAATGAAAGTTGTGCGATGAAGGGCAGAGTGGCAAACGGGCCTGCGTGGCCAATTCTTAACTCTTCGAAGATAAAGTCTGTTCGTTCGTTCGTTCCCTGCTTTGGTGAGGGCACCTGCTTTTATTTTTTCCAAATTAAAATGTAAATCAAAATGTTACGAGTGTGTCCTTGTTCATTTAAAAAAAAAACTATTTCTACTTTTGTTTTCAAAAAATCTAATACTAATTCTGGTTAGATCAAATCTAAGTGAAATACTATTTAGAAGAGAGTATTGCTGGTTGAAAAGAAATATTTATTTAAGTACTGAAAATGTCAGTATCTGAATAAACTTTATTCTTATTCGTCATTATTCAAACAAATACTCATCTGAATGGCACATTCAGTACATCTTTACTGTTTATATATATATATATATGTACTGTCGATGATTTCGTAACAAAATTTAAGTAAGCGACCTCCGAATAAGATAAAACAATGTAATGGATGTTTAAATACTTCAAATAATATTCAAACAACATCTATATTTATTGATCATTGCCTCAAAACTCTTTTTTGAAACATCCCTCCAAATCAGTGTCTCATAAAAATAACCTTCATTAATTTTTCCTGCGATACTGGATTTTACGAGACACCCTGTAGACAGCAAAACATAAAACTCTCAAACCTTTCAGCGGGATCCCTCATTATGACGAAGAATCTTGGATTTCTGTAAATGTGCCTCATAAGATGAGGGGTCAGAACTCTCGGCTCACTCAGCCCCTTGTTCTGAGGCTCTAGGGGCCAAGCCCGGAACTCCCATGCCTCAAGTGGACCACCGTCGCCTGCAAGAAAAACAAAACTAGACGGGCAAAGGACATTTTTTTTTCTCTGGGATCACAAAGATCTTAGTAACTTGTATGCACTGACATAAAGTGCCCAACCCTTTTGTATAATACGGTACGGTACAGTACTTTAAGGAGACTGAGAATCGTAGACTTTACTTCAACCGGGACGCCTAAATGTCCCATATTTTAAAATACGTACCCAATATTGTGCCGTCCTATCTTTATTTATCACACCATATTCGGAAATACCCAGAAATTTAAAAAAAACAAATTATCTTAATGGAAATGTCGCTAATTTGAAGAAATTTCATTCTATAGAGAAGAACAACTAACAAGGTCATTTCTAAGCAAAGTTATAAACCTGGCCTACTGATTAAAATTTGTGATTAAAATCTGAACTTTAATAGCCCGTCCTCCCTCGGCTTGATTGAGTGTCTGGTATTTGAACTTAGAATGGATGGTTATGTTATATATTGTGGGAAAATGAACTTCGACAGATTAAAAAAACCCTATGTCTTTGGAACTAAGGATGGAAGAGAAGAGACAAAGAGGTGGTTACAGAGAATGTGCTAATCTGTCACCGTAGGAAAAGGCTTTAGACAGCACCAGCGGGCGCGTGTTCAAATACGAGACGATTACCAACGCACGGTTGGAAAGTGGCAGATGCAAGAATGAACAGCGAGTTAACATCAAGTTTCTTGTGATGCTGAAGAGATTCTCGACAGAAACTTTTCAATTACTGACAGTGGCTTGCGGTGATGAGTGTTTGTCTCATGCACGCATTTTTGAATGGCACAAACGATTCTCTCAAGGCATAGAAAACGTGAAAGATGATGACCGTTGGTTGGACTTTGCACTAAAACAACGAGCCATACAAAAGCGCTTTGTCAGTGAGGCAGTTTTTAATAATTCACAACACTACTGTGCTTGATCTGTAAGTTTTATAGCATTTGCAAGCCGTAGTTGGGGTGTAAAGTGTTACTGTCTTCACATTTCTAGGCTACTACAGAAACTGAGACAGGGATGTCGGCACCTTGCCTCGCTGCCTTTGTTTTCCTAGGGCAACCCCAGGTAGCCATTTTTGAGGCTCGGTTGACCCAGATGCTGGTCGGTCCGAAACAATTCCGCCCGAGTTCGAAATCGAAGTAGAGACCTTCTCATCGGTAGACAAGTCCACTAGCCACTACACCACCGCGGCACCCACCGTACTTGAGCACCCCCCATATTCTACAGACCTGGCTCCCTGTGACTTCTGCCTGTTCCCAAAGATCAAGCTGCTCCTCAAAGGAACCCATTTTTTTACTAGAAGAAGATGTGAAAACACAAGCGACGGAGGTCCTCAAAAGCCTTATAAAAAATCTGCAGAATTGTTGAGAACGTTGGCAGCGTCGTGTACAACTTTGTGTCAACTCCAATGGGAATTATTGTGAAGTAGATCAAATTAGATTTTCTCAGTTTAGTCAGTAAAAAGATGGCAGAGGCAAACTTTCATATTTTGTGTGTGTGTGTGTGCGTCCGTGTGTCTCTCTCATTCTCTGTCTCTCATTCTCTCTCTCATTCTCTCTCTCATTCTCTCTCTCTCATTCTCTGTCTCTCATTCTCTGTCTCTCATTCTCTCTCTCTCATTCTCGCTCTCATTCTCTCTCTCTCTCTCTCTCTCTCTCTCTCTCTAGGACCTCGCAATGCGTGAACTTAAGAGCAACGAAATGGGGTTAGACTGATTAAGAAACTTTGTAACCTGAAATGAAGAATCTGGCAAATGACAAACAAGAAAAAAAAATGACTACTTCAAAAACAACCAAAACAGCCACACACAAAAATGACAACAATAGCATCCGAATTTATAGACAATTTTAGTCTTCGTTCAGATAGAAAAGACGATCCAAATTTGTTGGAGCGTGTTTGGAGGAGAGGCGAGTTAGAGCACCAAATGGCGACATGGAAGATATGAAGGCAGATGAGACAGAGGAAGACAGAGAGAGAAGATGTTTGATGGTTTGGCATCCTGGCACGGGAAAGGCTCAGTGGCAAGTCTGTTGAGATATACAAGGGATCGGGGGTTATAGAAGGACATGATATCCTACGCCTGTCGTTAGGGACCTTGAGAGAGGGAGAAAGAAAAAAAGAAAGAAAGATAGATAGATAGATAGATAGATAGATAGATAGATAGATAGATAGATAGATAGATAGATAGATAGATAGATAGATAGATAGATAGATAGATAGATAGATAGAGAAAGAGAGAGAGAGATATAGAGAGAGAGAAAGAGAGAGCTAGTGACATCCGGGTAGTGGTAAGCCAGTCCAGGGATCTATGGGTCAGGTACTGTCAGACTCACTCCCCAAACTGTTGGCGGAAAGTTTTTTTTTTTTAAATTTTTTTTTTATCTAATAAGGAAAACAAGCCATTCAAACATTCAAAATAAAGAAAGAAAAGTGCAAGGACAAGACTCAAATTCTGGCCAAGAACGTCTAAAAATTGGGTCCACTGGCCGCCAGATACTCTGGTAACAGCACACAATGAATGGATGACATTAGTAAACAAGTGACAGACGACCCAAGGGCTTGCTGGACCCAGAGAATCTACGTCGTTAAGGACGCTACAGAACTCACCTACTATTGGCTGGTTCGGTTGGCCCTCCATTTCCGCTATCTTCACAGTTGCGGTGTAAAAAGTTCTGGAGTAATCCCGTAGAGTCATCACTTTCTGCCTCCGCTGATAAAAGATCCCTGGAACAGTTAGGCAGAATTATTCTTCAAGTGTTGTTTTCAAAGATTAATATATTTATGTTTCCACTGCAATCAGAATTGATAATCAACTTGGAGAGTATCAGAACATAAAAATAGGCTGTGTTTTGTCCTCTGACCTCTTTTTGTGGTCTAAAGCAAAATGATTATGAGACACACTTAAAACATGCCTAGGACAGCAGTTGGAGCCTACAACCTAAAAAATCTAAGATATGCGGATGACACGGTGCTGATAGCCCAAAGCGAAGTACAAAGTACAAGAACTGTTTGACAAAATCGCAGGAAAAAGCAAGGAGAAAGGACTTATTTTGAAATAAAAAGAAGATAGAGACCTCGGTCTTATCCAAGAAAGAAACACCAGCAAAACGTAGCATCAAAATAAAAAGCACTGAATCAAAGCAGGTGGATAAATTCAAGTACAGTCGAAACCACTTAATATCACATCGCTTTATATCACAACCCGGATATTGTCACAGAAATTTGTATCCACGGCCAACTCCCGTAAGTAATTAATTGACCTTTACTCCATCTAATATCAACCCGCTTATTGACACAAATCGGTTAATGTCACAGTATATTTGCACCCAGAGGAATTAAAAACTCCACTTTGTATTAAAAAAAACTCGGCGATTCCAAGCTATAAACATCTCACACAGCGGTATCACTTTCGCGACACATAAAAGAAAGGGCCGGCCGTTTGATCACCGAGTACCACGGCCGCCCTTTAGTGATTAAAATCTGCGTCATTCTCGAATAGTGCACAGCCGGTAAGTTCTCTCTAGTTGTGATAGATAATGGCTACTAAACACAAACGTGTTGAAAAATGATCCTCAAGCAGAACGTGTTGATCTTTACACTGAAACGTATATTCTGAAGCAAGTTGGCGAAAAAGTTACGAGAAAGGATATAATGGATAAATTTTAAATTGAGGCTACAACTGTATCGAAACTTGTTAAAAACCGAGACAAAACTGAACGAGACTTTCACTCGTCTTTAGTAAGCTCAAACTGTAAAGGAAGGCGTGTGAGTTCTTACATGGATATTGAGTGTGCTCTCCTGAAATGGTTCAAGCAGACGCGTTCTGCATAGTTGACTGTGTGTGGTCCTGTGTTGGCGGAAATTGTGGAACGTTTTTCAAAGGAAATGGATAGGCTTAACTGTGTTCGAAGGACTTTCTTGAGCGCTTTAAGAAACGCCACAACATAACATTTAAGGTCGCTTCACCTGAAAAGGTCCGAGTTCACACCGATGTAGTTAATGATTGGATTTTGTTTTTGGCAAAAATTTTGGATGCGTACAGCACAGATAAAACAGGCGTGTTTATAAACTATTATCGAACAGAACTTTATGCTTTCGTGATGAGAAGTGTCCAGGTGGCACACGAGCTATAGATCGCTTAACAGCTGCCGCGTGCAGTAACATGTCTGACACTGAGAAGAATCCCCTCCTTGTTATAGGAAAGTCACGAAGTCTGCGGTGCTTCAAGAACGTAAAAAGCCTGCCCGTCGCTTACAAGGCCAACCAGGTGGTCGGATGACAAGTGAACTGTTTAAGGACTGGGTCATTTCTTTCGACAATAAAATTAACCGAATGAACAGAAAAGTTTTGTTGTTCGTTGATAACTGTCCGGCACACACTGACGTCACCAATCTGATGGCTACAGAGCTTATTTTCCTGCCACCTAACACAGCCAGCGTGCTGCAGCCTTGCGACCAAGGTATCATTTACGACTTCAAGCAACATTACAGAAAGCGAATAGTGCGTCACGTGTTGTATGATGTGGAACAAAAGCGTGTCGCCGAGATCGACATCAATATAACGATTAATTGTATGCATTCTGCATAGAATAGCTTCAGTCAGTCAACAATTACATTTCAGATTAAACTGTCAGAGTTTAAAAAATTTTTCAGTAAATTATTAGCTTTATCCCAGCTAACACCCGTATAATGGAACCCCCCCCCCCACACACTTAATGTTAATTCCGCTAAATATCGCCATATTTTGATGGTCCCGACGATATGACATTAAGCGGGTTGCTTAGGAACAACAATAACACAAGACGGAAAATGCGACAGCAAAATAAGGAGCAGATTGGCCCAAGCAAAGTCAGCATTTATGGAAATGAAAAGCGTACTGTGCTATAAAGCTTTGTCAGTGAAGGCGAGAAAGAGGGTTATTCAGTGCTACATAGAACCCGTATTTTTATACGTGTACGAAGCACGGACAGTAGCCAAGAGCACTCAAAATCTACTGGAGGAAGAAAGATGAGAATACCATGGACAGCCAAGAAAACAGATGAAGACGTTCCAAGTGAGGCTGTGCAAACAAGAGAGAAATCATGGCAAAAAAAATTAGGAAGACTACAGTCCAGATTTGTAAGACATGTTTTGAGAAGAAGCAAACTGGAAAACCTAGTGACAACAGGAAAATTGGAGGGAGAGAGCGGCAGAGGAAGACAAAGAAACAAGATACTTGATGGAGCAGCACAGAGCATTGTCTAGCACGTGACTTACAGAAAGAGCGAAGGACAGGAGGTTGTGGAAACCACTGACGACCAACACATGATTGGTATAGATCAGAGAGAGAGAGACAGACAGACAGAGAGACAGAGGGAGATAGAGATGCTACCACACATCAAAATCACTGACGACCAACACTTGATTGGCTCGGATCAGAGAGAGAGAGAGAGAGATGCTTCCACCCACCAGCTGGTTAAGTCCCCTGTTTAAAAGGTCCAGTGTGTCCTACCTTCTTCTTCATCTACCCGTATGTGATGTGTAGACCCCACGAAGGAGACGGTCCAGCCCATGCTTTGCCCCCAGGGCCCGGAGGGCTTTCCGGGTGTAAAGAGTGGGCCCATATGGCTTCGTCGGGTGTGGATGAAAATAAGCACCAAGAGGGTGACGGGGTTTAGCATAAGAGAAGAGGGTTTTCACCGGCTAATTTCTCTCAGAAGTCTGGTACTGAAAAAATCAGTGCTACTCGCCGTGCAGCCATGTATTGTCCTTACTCGGAGACGTTTTTCCCCCAACTTTATACTATACTTTACAAGTGCTAAGTGACTATCAGATTTCTTTTTACTTTTCAGTAAACGTATTACTTGTTACTTACTTCTACAAATTAAAGTCAGACCCCCACTCCTTCCACTCCGAACTTTATGGGCCACTATGCTTAAGGGACCCGATCTAACAGGCACTTCGCCGACGTCTGTATTGGAGCATAGAGGTTTTTATTTCTAAAGTTTATCGAAGGGCGGTCCTGGAAGTTTGGGGACTCCTGCTGTTGGTGGAAGTCTTATCATAACTTTATAAAATACATTAAAAAAACTGGGCCCGTAAGCATCAAAACTACATCAAATTTCAACGGACTGTATTACTTAAAAAATGGTCTACAAAAACTGCACAACAGCAAATAATCCATCATCATCATCATTATTATCGTCGCCTTTCACTCCCTTGAGAGCATAGGCCACGGATAAAGGCTCTCCAGTCATCCCTGTTCTTGGAATTATTCTCTGCTTCCTTCCATGTGTATCCCTTGTCTCGGAGCACTGTCATAACTTCTCTTCTCCAAGTAAGGCTAGGTCTTCCTCGTTTTCTATTTCCTTGAGGATTCCATGTCAGTGCCCTGTCTTGCTATGCTGGTGTCGGATTTCCCCAGTGTGTGGCCAATCCACTTCCATTTCCTAGACATGATTTGTAAGTTCATAGGTTCTTGCCCTGCCCTTTCCCAGACCTCCTCATTCCTAATCTTGTCCTGCCATTTAATCTTTAAAATCCTCCTCAAGCAGTAGTTCATGAATGTTTCAAAAAAAAAAAGAACAAAACTTAAGCTTTTCAATACAAACAAAAGACTGTCCTGTTATATGGTTCGGAGACATGGATTATGATCGAGACAGTACAACAAAGGATACAAACAGACCATAAGCGCCTTATAAAATTCTTTTTTTTTTTTTTACATCGAAATGCAAAATCGAAGTAAAGTCTTATTGGTCATTGCAGCGGTTCTAACATTTTTCCACAGTGTACCCTCTTCATGAGAGACTGCTGAATCATACAGATATATTTTTCACGATAATTAAGCTAAATTCATGAATTGTCTGTCACAGTGAAAGTCCTTGGTTCGAATCTGGCCGGAGGAGACCCATAACCTAGCTGTAGAAATGGGTACCTGATTCCTTCTGAAGCTAGCTGAGGTAGGAAAGTCTAACGTGCTTGGCTCTGGCATATAACGCTGTCTAGTGTGTCCAGTTGTGAATGAAAATATAAGCACTAACAACATCATTGTTGACAGGAATACAATGTATAGGTCTGTGGTTTTAAACTTTTTGTTGTCCATGGGTCCCCTTTCGGCGTAAGAACAGCTGTGAACCCCTTTCTGCTTGAGAACAGCTGTGAACCCCTTTCTGCTTGAGAACAGCTGTGAACCCCTTTCGGCGTAAGAACAGCTGTGAACCCCTTTCTGCTTGAGAACAGCTGTGAACCCCTTTCTGCTTGAGAACAGCTGTGAACCCCTTTCTGCTTGAGAACAGCTGTGAACCCCTTTCTGCTTGAGGACAGGTGTGAACCCCTTTCTGCTTGAGAACAGCTGTGAACCCCTTTCTGCTTGAGGACAGGTGTGGAACATTCTCCGTCTTCAGGACAGCTGTTGACTTCTTTCCGGCGTAAGGACAACCGTGGAATCCTTTAAGGCTTGAGGACAGCTGTGGACCCTTTCCGGCTTGAGGACAACTGTGGACCCTTTCCGGCTTGAGGACAACTGTGGACCCTTTCTGGCTTGAGGACAGCTGTGGACCCTTTCCGGCTTGAGGACAGCTGTGGACCCCTTTCCAGTTTGAGGACAGCTGTAGATCCATTTTCGGGTTGAGGACAACTGTGGACTTCTTTTCGCGCAAACGGGACAACAATAGGTCCCAATTAATAATAAAGCAAGAAATAGGACCCACATGATCCAAGCATCTTTTTCCTTTGACCGATCTAATCCATTTGCTGGTCCGCGGATTTTCAAAAATCCTCCCATGGACCCCTTAGGGGCCCATGGACCCAATGTTAAGAACAACTAAATGTAGACAATACAGAAACTTGACCTCGCAAATCTGGCGACATAGTAGACACTCAGTGACTAAAGTATACACTAACTCACGGATTCTTAGCAAGTGATATCCATGCCCTTATCCCTAAGGGAGGGGAGGGGAGGAGGAAGAGAGAGAAAGACGAGGGAGGGGGGTAATGGAACTCGACCTCTGAACAATTCTGATCTCCTCAAAACTTGTAGAATTAGAATTGTGTTTCGGCTATTCTGTTTCTAACTATCCAAGTATAAAATAAATCTAGTTATTGAAGCCTTATGAAGTTATATTTGTACCTCGTGAAACTAGTGATGATGATGATGATGATGATGATGATGATGATGATGATGATGATGATTTCAGAAGTTTGGGAAAGAGGGTACAGGAATATACTGAGTAGTCAAATGAGGAAGGCGGGAGTCCCTGACCATGAAAGGTTTTAGAACCTCTGCTCTAAGCCATTTAAAAAAACAAATGTACGTGAGTCATTGGCAAAAGTAAGTTTACAAGGGTAACTACTTCAAAAGCAAAATTTGTTTGGACGTAGCACACTGTACGCTGTGTTTCATGACGGACACGCCTTAGTTTTCTGTCTGGTCGGCAGGAAGAATAAGCCATTTGTCTCAGCGTAGGACAAGTTTCTTCCTTGCACATCTCGTAAAATGTGCTGTTCTGGATATAGAGCCCCTTTGACACCGCTGTTTCTACATACTCGTCTCTCAGAAGTCTGTGGCCAACAAGATGTTCTTTGGGAGCCGGGAAGAGACTAAAGTCACTCGGCACCAGATGGGAACTACACGGCTGATGGTCCAAATTCTCCCACAGAAAATGTTACAAAAGTTCCTGAATCGAAGAAGTCGTGTCTCCATTAGCGTTATTCTGGAGGAGGTACACGCCGTGTTATCAGCAGCACAAGACGAAGACGTAAGCCTTCAAATGTTGCACCTTACACAGCTGCACTAAATATTGCTCCCCTTTCCATGAATTCGACCAGATACACACTTTTCTGATCCCAAAAAACACTGTAGACATCACTTTGCCAACAGACGTCACGACCTTGAATTTTCTGCTTCGTGGGAAGGCAAATCCAATCTTGCAAGTTTGTTATTCTGGGGTGATACGGTGAAGCCATGTCTCGTCATCTGTGACAGTGCGTTCCAGAAAATCTTGGCTGCGAATAGCATGTTGTTGTAGGAATAATAGGACATGTGACATTTTCTTTGCTTTGCTTTCCTCAGAATGGGCTCGCGGGACCCTACGTGGAGACATCTTATGAAATACGAACTGCGCAATCATTTTGGACATCATTCCACGGGAAAGACTCAAGTTATGCGTCAGTACCTTCACAGTCATTCGTCTACTTTCCAGTATCGTATGTATCGACTGATCATACAGTCTCCGTTGACTGCCACCAAATGTCTTACATCTGCTTAGCGTTCAGAATCTCCTGTCTCGACCACTGTTTCAGTCACACCCCCCCCCCCTCTCCACCGGGGGTCTTTAGGTGACAGTTGCCGCATAGATGGTGGCAGAGAATTCTACCATCTGGCATGGCATTGCCAACTGATGAATCTTTAAAGTTATGCAACCATGCCCTTTCGTCCGACATCACTTTTATGACCAATGCATGCCCTGTTAACTTACAGCCTTGTCTTACAAAGTTCACACTTCAGAAGATAGGCGAACCTTTTCATTTATACTGACCCCATTGCTCATGCTCTGCAGAAAACTCTTTCAGTCGTTTCAAATCTCTTATTTAAGAAGCCCCGGTCTCAAAGAGACAGCTTTATACCAGATGGACTTTAGCCTTTACTTCTCTCTCTCTCTCTCTCTCTCTCTCTCTATCTCTATCTCTCTCTCTGAACCTTAAGTGCCTAAGGCATATGGGGCTTCCGCAAAGGTTTTCTACAAATGGCTGTCCTTTGCCTTTTTTCCGCTCTTGCCCAGGTGAGCCCTCTGTTGCTCAACATCCTCTCTGTTGTTCATCTCCATGTTTCCTTTGGTCTGCCCTTACTTCTGTTCCTCTGTGGTGTCCATATTTAGTGTTATTTTTGGTAGTGAGTCGTCAGTCATCTGGAGCACATGTCCCAGCTAACGCCAGCGTCTTTCCTCAACAATTTCTGTTAGTGGCTACATCTTCATTTCTGTCAGCAAGATGTTATTTCTTACGGTCAGTCAGTCATTTGCATGTCCCTTGTGGAACTTTGCCTCCCTAACAGCTCTCCTGTAGGCCTCTCGGTTCTAAGCAAGATGCCCTGCTGCTGATGCATCCATTTGCAAATCATCAACGATGTCTTCCAGCCGTCTTTGCCTTGGTCTTCCTCTCTTTCTTGTTCCCATTATGTACCCTTCCAAGACGGTCTTCTCTAAATTATCATGACGTTTAATGTGTCCAAAATATTTAGGCTTTCTCTGTTCATTCCTCTTTACTAACCAGCTTTCTTCCAATTTTAAGTTCTTGTGGCTGAACTTTCGAGTGCCAGTATTCATCTAAACGACCCTGAAAACTGTGGATTCGACACTAATATCATTCCTTTTCTATTATTTGTACATGTTACCACATCCCACCCCACTCCTATGAACACATGCTTACTGCAGCTGAACTTGGACCTAAACGGCATCGGGAGTGTCACTATTCATCTCAGGGACGCCGAAAACTATGGATTCAACAGTAATATCGGCTGTTTTCGATTATTTTTACATGTCACCACCATCCCACCCCCACCCCTAGGACCCCATGCCGATTGGAGGTAATGAAGGTGATCCAAACTGTAACACTATCGGTGTAGGAGACAATTACACTATGAAGTGAAAAAGCGAAATGAAACTGTCACATTCCCCGAAAGACGATAAACTGGAAGGCTTGCTGAATTAGCGTACCTTATAAACGACGATCTAAGATCGGGAGGGCGCTGGAAGTTTCTGGAACATCATGAGCCCGCGGCCGGAGTCATATCCACAGCCTTATTTGGACTTGCCATTAGACTTGCCATGGGAGACTACAAATGCTTCCTTTAGATCAGTATCGCTCTATTTAATGATTATCTCCCTTAGACTATTGTTTGTTCCTCTGTGACTTTAGTGGATAAGACGTCCACTATTCGAACCCCATTCCCAGTGCAGATAGGATGTCTTAGCCCAGAATAATACATCTCTTTATTGTAAGTCATATGTGTACCACGTTTGGTATAAATTGGAACAAAATATTGCTCTAAGCGTTTCAGAGTGATGCCGGGACATATATACCTATATACATCCATTTTTATAATTTAATTGTAAATCTAATTTATAGTTTAATTGTGTACAAGATCACAAATTTTGGGAAATAATAGGAAAAAATGTAATTTCTAACACATTTGATACAATTACGAGGGTCATATCAAAAGTCGTGAGCAAAAATGTTTTTAGAATCACAATTTATAGATACAGAACATATAAATGTATCATCTTTATCTGCATTCTTTTCTTCACTTTTTACCATAATCTCAATTTCTCTCGACACATTTTCCCCATCGCTCTGCAAGTTTTGAAAATACCCTTCCGGTAGAATTCCGTTCCAGCTGACCGACGGCACAGAGACACTGCTTTCTGGACGTTCTCTCTTGTGGGACCCAGTGGGCACAAACTTTTCTACAGCCCAGGATTTCAATTATTTCCTGTACTGCATTGTGTCGTAATCCACGATTTACAGCGAATTCAGAAATTGTGACATGTCTGTATTCTTTAATGATGCCGATAACCCTTTCCACGTTGCGTTCAGTGGAGGCAGTTTGAGGGCGACCGCTGCGAGGCATATTTTGGATGCTCGTGTTTCCATCTTTGAAATGTTTCACCCACCTCCTAACATTGCTAGCACCCATACACGCATCTCCATAGGCAAGTTGAAGTCTTTGTTGAATTTCAGCAGCGAGGATTTCCTTTTTAACGAGGAACTCGATAACAGCACGTTGACGAAGCGAAATTTCAACACCCGCCATTTTGTTTATGTTCCGCGTAGTCACATGACACATGATGGTGACGTCATGTGACCTATACATGAAGTGCAAAGGCTGAAGTTGAAGGTGATACATTTATATTTTCTCTATCTATAAATTCTGATTTTTAAAAAAAGTTTTGCACGCGACTTTCGGTATGACCCTCGTAACATTACTGCTGTATCTAGACCAACAGGCAGCAGTGAGAATAAATACTGCAACAACAACTTGGTTTGACATAAAAAAAAGTCGTCTGTCAGGGGTGCATACTGTCGCCTTACTTATTTAACTTGTATACTGAAAATATAATGAGGAATCTAAGAGAAAATATAGACAAAGAATATTA
This sequence comes from Achatina immaculata, assembly GCA_009760885.1. Lineage (NCBI taxonomy): Eukaryota > Metazoa > Mollusca > Gastropoda > Stylommatophora > Achatinidae > Lissachatina > Lissachatina immaculata. The sequence continues at coordinate 3,706,905 of CM019710.1, forward strand.
CGATGCCATAACAATTGGAGGTTATGAAATACCAGAGATTAGATACGCTGATGACACAGTATTACTGTCCACAACACAAAAAGGAGTGGAAAAACTAATTATATCAGTCCGTAAGAACAGAGAAGAGCAGAACCTCTATCTTAATGCGAAGAAAACTAAAATGATGACAACTGACAAAACAAACAAGGCAGCTGAAATATGCATTAATGAGGAAAACTGGAAGAAGTGGAGAGTTTTGAATATCTTTGATCACTACTAACTAATAATGGAGATACAGAGAGGGAAATTAAAAGGAGGGCATCTATCGCACTTCAAAACAAACAAAAAAAAAAAACAAAAAACAACTAAATAAGCTATAGGGAGGAGCAGACAGAACTACACAAATATAAGATTTTTAGGGGAATGGATCCCAACGGAACACATGCCTGTGAGACCTGGACACTTAGCAAAACAGCTGAGAAACACATAAATGCCTTTGAATGTAAATGCTACAGAAGAGTACTTCAAATATCATGGACACGAAAAATAAAAAAATATATCCATACTAAATATTGAAGAATGCTTGCTAATAAAGTGGATTAAACAGAGAAAACTTAAACTTCATGATAATCTAGAGAAGACCGTCTTGGAAGGGCACAGAATGGGAACAAGAAAGAGAGGAAAACCAGGGCGAAGGTGGGTGCAAGACTTCGATGATAATCTGCAAATGGATGTATCAGCAGCAGGCCATCTTGCTTACAACCGAGTGTCCTACAGGAGAGCTGTTAGGGAGGCAAAGTTCCGGAAAGGACATGCAAATGACTGAGTATGGACATTTTTGTTCTTTTTTGTGTCCATGATATTTGTAGCATTTACATTCAAAGGCATTTATGTGTTTCTGTCTGGCCAAAATATTCTTCTAATTCTTTGTAAACATTTAGTCTGGAAAGAATTCAGCTTGTTTACTATAGTTTTGGTGATTTTCCAGCATTCACTTCCATAGAGTAGTACACTTAGAACATTACTCTTAAATATCCTGGTTTTCGTCTTCATGCTTAGTTTTTTAGATTTCCATATAGTCTGCAGCACTGCAAAAGCCTGGTTTGCTCTAGTAAGTCTGCTGCTGATGTCCTCTGTGCTGTCTCCATGTTCTGCTACTCTACTACCAACGTATACAAATTCCTTGACCTCCTCCACTAACTTGCTATCTACTCTGAGTACATTTCTGTTGTTCACATTTGCTTCATTAACTTTTTCTTTCCTACATTGATCTTTACTGTTCGCATTCTGAGTTGGTTTGTTTATTTTATCATGCATATCTTTGTGGCTGCTTGACAGTAGACAAATTTCATCGACAAAGTCAAGGTCCTCCAGCACTGTGTCGAGTGTCCATTGTAATCATCTGCGTTTATCTGCTGTTACCTCGTTAATTAACCAGTCCAGTCTACTGTTAAAATGAATAATGTTGGTGACAGAGCCTGCTTTACTCCAGTTTGTACCCTAAAGCTGTTGGAGCTGTGTTCTCCGCAGATCACTTTGCACAGAAAACCCTTATATAGCTCTTTGATGACATTCACTAAATTATGAGGGAGGCCTGCCATCTTAGAATTTTCCACAACGCATAGCTGTTGACATAGTCGAAGGCTTTCTCAAATCTATAAACTATAACAGAATGTTTCTTCTGTTGTAGAATGTGGGTCATTTAACCCGCTTATTATGGTCAAAAGACTTGGGCGAGGTCGGCTCAGCTGTTTAGCTGAGCACGGGGAAGAGAGATCTTCGTGTTCTGATTGACTGGTCAGCCACGAGGTCTGACCTGGCAGGGTGTACTAGTGAGTTAGTTTTGTTCTAGATGTTGAAGTGAGAGGATGTGTCGGGTTGTTCTGGAAGGTCTGCTAGGGATTCCTTGTTTTATAATATAAGATTTTGTGCTTGGTTGTCTTTTTCTGGACAAAATTGTTGAAAAGTCCAATATTTAGCAGTTGTGGTCAATTTGTCCTTTTTAGAGCACAATGTTTGTTGTACTTGTTTTGCCCTTTTCAGGACAAACATTATCATGAACATTCTTATGTTACATACTTATGTAAACTGGTCACGTTCGAGTACGGACGTGTAGTGGTTGTTTGTTATGTGTTTTCGTAGTTGCATGGTGTATGTCAATGTAACGTCTGTTGTGCCACTTGTGTAGCAGTCAAGTAAATCTGCTTTGTTATTAGTGTTGCTGTGTAACACAGTGAATGAAGAGTACAGATTCATTACTTCAAGTCTCAGTTAGTTGGAACACACAAACATAATAGCACAGTACGGTACAGTGTGTTGGTAAGACTTGTTTCTTCCTCTTCCTTCTTCCTTCTTCTTCTTCTTCTTCGGTCGGTTCTACTACCAAGACCGGCCCGTAATCCTACTGAATTTACCCCTGTGGTCCTCGACAGGTCCCGTGGTCAACCTGTGGTCCCCGAAAGGACCACACGAGATCCCCGAGAGGACCACAAGAAGTTCCGAGTATCGCAGGGCTTGATTCTGTATTCTTGGTGGGTCTCAGAAGCGGGATTACGTGACACCGTGGTTTTCGTTGCACCAGTTTAATCTAGAGTTGGACTTTCTCACCGGAAAACCTCAGCGTGATTAGGATACCCATACATCCCCGCCGAGTGAGAGGTGGTTGCCTATCTAGACGGTACTGGTCCAAGTTCTCCGACTTCAGCATTTTGTGGTGGTGGCCGCTACCCTTCCTAGCTGTGATCAGGACGGAGCCTTTGTCCAGGAGGACGAATCCTCGCCACTAGAGAGTTTCACCACTGGGTTGAGTCGGTTTAGACGTATTATCCTAGTATGGGCGTGTTTAGGATGTGACCGACCTCTAGAGCGGAGGTTCCGTGACATGATTAGCCATCAATTTTCATCCCTAGTTTAAGCCGGTTTAGGCATATTTCACCAGTATAGGTGTATATCAGACGTGGCCGGCCTCTAGAGCTGGGGTGCCTTGGTATGAGTAGCTCTCGCCGCGAGACTACTGGACATACAGATTAATCTTCACTTTATCCTTTCTATCACCTTTTCACCACGGCGCCGCACGGCAACCCTAATTTCTTTTTCGCATTTTCGTCATTGGCCGGGAGGAATTTCACTCCACGCTCGGCATCCGAAGAATCCCCCAGCACTATCTTAACTCCTGGGTTAAACCTGTTCATTCAATTCGCCCGGTATGAGCGCACATAGGACGTGCCCGACCGCCAGACCTGAGGTGCCGTGATTTGAGCAATCCTGACCTCGAGACTACTGATTATTTCACTTAATCCTTTCTTTCACCTTTTCCAAAGTGGTGCCCCAAGGCAACACCATTTGCACCTTTCTTCACTGGCCAGGAAGAGCCCCACTCCAAGCACGGCAGCTGAAAAATCTCACCAGTAGAGGTAGATAAGCTACCAAACATGACTCTCATCTTCCCGAAGCGTCTGGTTTTCAGGCGCCAGATATTTGCCGTCGTCCCTTCTCCTGTCAGTTTGAACAGTTCCGCCACGAGAAGGCCAGTAGCTGGACTTGACTGTCAGGGGCTATTTGAGACCCACACCTTGGAGACTAGGCTATAAAAGTCCTTAGAACCAAGACTTGTTTCGAAACAATGCGTATGTTGTGCTATGCCATTCTTTTGCCTGCTATGTACGGATATGTGGTCTATGCATGATCTTCCTTTCCTAAATCCTGCCTGCTCTTTCCGAAGTTTTACCTCAAGAGCTGGTACAATTCTGTTGATGATTATGCGACAAAATACCTTACTAGTGAGTGGCAGGACGGTAATTCCTCTCCAGTTCCCGCAATCTCTGAGGTCACCCTTCTTTGGTAGTTTTACTATAAGTCGAGTTTTCCCACTCTTCTGGGGCTTCCTCTAGATCCCAAATTTGTTGTAATATCCGGCAAAGTTGTTTTAGTGTTTCTGTCTCTTCTGCTTTCAACATCTCAGCAGTCACTTCATCTCCACCTGGTGTTCTGTCTACTTTTAGCTTCTTTGTTGTTTCCTTTAATTCACTTATTGTTATTGGTCCGGTATTGATGTTTAGTTCCTTTTTTGCTTCAGGTATGTCAGTTGTTTGTGCTGCTTGTGTTCTGTTTAGTAGAGTATTAAAGTGTTCCCTCCATCTTTTAATTTTTTCTCTTTCTCCACTGACCAGTTGTCCCTTACATGTCCTTATTGCACTCTCACATCTTGTGCTGAAGTTATCTGTCATCTGCTTTGTGATTTTGTATATGGTTTTCATGTAATTTGCATATGCTGCTTTCTCTGCTGCTTCTGCCAAGTTGTCATATTATTGACGTTTATCTTATCTTTACGGCATGATTCCTTCACCTCTGTCTGTTTGTGAACAGTTTTTTAAGACTTGTTTTTTCGGCCTTTGTGATTGGGTGCTCAGTACATTTTTTCTTCATTTCCTTTCTTTGCTCTGTCTTTTCCCATGTGGTCTTGCTTATCCAATCCTCTTTTCTCCTTTTCCGATATCCCAGCACATCTTTTACTGTTTCCTGTAGTGTTTTACTGAACTCTAGTATGGACATTTCTGCTTCGTCTTGTAGGACACTGAAGCGGTTCTTAAGTACTATCTAGAATTAATTTCTGGTTTTCTGGTCTTTCAGTTTTGTTGTATCAAAACGTGCATTTCTTGTTCTCCTATTATGGCTTTCTTTAATTTTAGTCTTATTTTCAACACCAGAAGGTTGTGATCACTTTCTACGTCTGCTCCTTTCCTTGCTTTCACATCTTTTAGTGACCGTTTCCACTTATTGTTTATCAATATATGATCATTTTTGTTTTATGTTGTTTTGTCTTGAGATCTCCAAGTCACTTTATGCATGTTTTTATGTTGGCAAATTGTCCCTCCGATGGTCACAATGTTTTCTTCGCACAACCCGCAGTCTTTCTCCGTTTTCATTTATTTCTCCGATTCCTTCCCTTCCAATGATTCTTCTTCTGTCTTCAGTTTCTTTACCTACTTTTGCATTGAAATCGCCCAAGATGAGTAGCATATGATGGTTGAGTATTGTTTCTTCTGTAGCTTGGAGACTGTTGTAAAAATCTTCTTTTAATTCCTCTGTAGGGAATAGATAAGCTCATAGTTACCCGAGTTCCCTAGAGTATGAATAATGGGTCAGTTACCGGTCAATTTTCAGAGGTGCGCAACTCTGAGAAAAAAATCGGCTTACTGGCCCAGTATATAAAGAATACATGATAGAGTTTTTATAGATCGGGCTTTGTACGCTGAACACGTAAGGCCAGCGGGTCGTGTGAAAGGTCACGTGTCGTGCAAGCATGAAAGAGATGTTTACTGGCGGTGGAAAACCATGTATATGTAAGTTAAGAATCGGTTTATACTTTTCTGATGTGGATGCATGCAAGTTGTGTCCATTCTGTGCTTCCCTCCTCCGACCAAGCCCGACCTCACTTAGATATGATTTCGATAAACAGAAATAGACATTGAATAATCAGAATTAACAAAGTTGTTCTATGTAAGATGTTCATGTTTAGCAAAGTGCAAAATGTAGGTTGTGTATGTGCACATGATTGTGTATTACTGTAAGAGCATGTTTGGATACAATATATGCCAATTAGTTAGTTTATGATTATAGTCAGAATCTTAATCATTCAAGCATGATTATTCTGAGATTTTATGGAGAGAACGATTTTTGTTGCAAATCAAACTAACATACGTGTGTAAGATTGTTTTACTGATCGCCGTTAATTAATCGTTGATCTATTTTTATAGTATTTCAGTTATTTGAATGACATTGTTTTAATGATTTGTGTTGATAACAATATAAGCATATGATTATTTGAAGAAGAGTTTTGTTTGTTTCTTTTCATTTGTGTAATATGCCGATGTGTAGTTGTGTAAGCACCTTTCAACTATACCATAAATGAATCATAACAATATAAACATTATAAATCACGGACAGTTATTATTATCCCATTAAAATCTTTAATTATTCTTACTCCTCAGCTGCTTATGGTGATGCATAACAAACCATAATATACAACTTCGTGAATCTTGGGTTGAACCGTTCATATAACAATCTCTCATTTACAGGGGTCCATTTCAGCAATGCTCTTGATACCTCTTTCGTTATAATCAATGCTACTCCTCCTTCGTGATTATCTTCTTTACCTGACCATATTATTGTATCTTCTGTGTGCTGTGTTGTTAATTTCCTTCTGTTGTATCCTGTCCATACTGGCTCTTGTATCGTTAATATGCCTAATTTGTATCTGTGCATTTCCTTGATGGTTTGTGCTAGTTTTCCAGTTTGATTAGGTGTTCTTACATTCCAGCTGCCTATTTGCATCTTGTGTTTCGGCTACAGGAAGTCTGCAGTCGGGCTGGGGACTTCCATTGGCTGGCTTTCATCCACAATCTTCATGGACTCAGTTTCCTGATAGCCATTTCTCCTTCCACCTGCATTTGTTTTTTCCCTTGCTTCTGTTTCTGTAGCAGTCTGATAATTTTTTTACCAGATAGGGTTGCTGGCCCTATGCTGAACCCTCCTTAGTCGCCTTTTACGATCATGAGTGGTAGGGTACAGTGGTCCTATTCTTTGCTTCCCAGGCATGTGCCCATGTCCCGGGTACCACAAGGGGGAGCCCTTACTTGGGTCTATCTTACTGCTGTCGATTTAGATTTAACCGAGCTACTGTCTCTCTGGTATAGAATTGTAATAGAATTTTAAGCTCAATAAAAAAACAGGCTCAGATCAAAACTAAGCAGATCTTTATTGTAAAGTCATCATCATCGTGTGCCGTCTTCAGAACGAAGGCTGATGGAAATGAATCTCCAGTTTCCTCTTTCCCTCGCTTCGATGGGGCACTCTGCCAGCTGTGCCCTGTCCACTCTCGTATGTTATCTTCCCATCTACGTCTCTACCTCTTGCTCTTTTTTCTTCCACCTATCCTTCTAGTATGGTCTTCAGTATGTTGTTATGTCTTTTGATATGGCCAAAGTACTTTGTTTCTAGATCTTTACTTTCTTTCACTCTATACTTCTGTGTGTTCTAATACCCGTGCATTTGTCTTTTTCATTCTCCATGGTATATGATCTACTTTCCTGTAGATCTACATTTCTGCTAGATTTACAAAAGTCCTTGCACTGACTATTTTAGAGAGTATTCAGTTTAGAGAATATTTGCAAGCAGGAAAATACGTTGCCAGACTTAGGCATACCCTGAACAAGCTGATGTTTAGGGTTTCAGAAACCACAGGGCTTCTCAAAGTTTCAAAATTGTTCTTCTTCTTTTTAACAAGGAGCTACAAGGTTTATGCATGTTAGGGCCTCATCAAGTCTAAATTCAGCTCTGTAGCTTATGACATCAAAATCTAAATTCAGCTCTGTAGCTTAGGACATCATCAAATCTAAATTCAGCTCTGTAGTTTAGGGTCTCATCAAGTCTAAATTCAGCTCTGTAGTTTAGGGTCTCATCAAGTCTAAATTCAGCTCTGTAGTTTAGGGTCTCATCAAGTCTAAATTCAGCTCTGTAGTTTAGGGTCTCATCAAGTCTAAATTCAGCTCTGTAGTTTAGGGTATCATCAAATCTAAATTCAGCTCTGTAGTTTAGGGTCTCATCAAATCTAAATTCAGCTCTGCAGTTTAGTGTCTCATCAAGTCTAAATCCAGCTCTGTAGTTTAGGGCGTCATTAAACCTAAATTTAGCTCTCTAGTTTACTACATCATGAAGTAAAAATTCAGCTCTGTTGTTTAGGGTCTCGTCAAGTCTAAATTCAGCTCTGAAGTTCAGGGTCTCACCAAATCTAAATTCAGCTCTGTAGTTTAGGGTCTCATCAAATCTAAATTCAACTCTGTAGCTTAGGATGTCATCAAATCTAAATTCTGCTATGTAGTTTTGGGGTCTCATCAAATATAAATACAGCTCTGTAGTTTAGGGTCTCATCAAGTCTAAATTCAGCTCTGTAGTTTAGGGCCTCATCAAATCTAACTTCAGCTCTGTAGCTTATGACATCATCAATTCTAAATTCAGCTCTGTAATTTAGGGTCTCATCAAATCTAAATTCAACTTTGTAGCTTAGGAAATCATCAAGTCTAAATTCAGCTCTGTAGTTTAGGACATTATGAAGTCTAAATTCAGCTCTGTAGTTTAGGGTTTCATCAAATCTACATTCAGCTCTGTAGTTTAGGGTTTCATCATATCTACATTCAGCTCTGTAGCTTAGGACAGCATTTATTCTAAATTCTGCTATGTAGTTTATGGTCTCATGAAGTCTAAATTCAGCTCTGTAGTTTAGTGTCTCGTCAAATTTAAACTCAGCTCTGTAGCTTAGGACATCATCAAGTCTAAATTCAGTTCTGTTGTTTATGGCCTCATCAAGTCTAAATTCAGCTCTTTAATTTATGGTCTCATCAAGTCTAAATTCAGCTCTGTGGCTTAGGACATCATCAAGTCTAAATTCAGCTCTGTAGTTTAAGGTCTCATCAAATCTAAATTCAGCTCTGTAGTTTAGTGCCTCATTAAATCTAAGTACAGCTCTCTAGTTTAGGGTCTCAACAAGTGTAAAGTCAGTTCTGTAGTTTAGAGCCTCATCAAGTCTACATTCAGGTCTGTAGTTTAGGGTCTCATCAAATCAAATTTCAGCTCTTTTGTTTAGGGTCTCATGAAGTTTAAATTCAGCATTGTAGTTTATGGTCTCATCAAGTCTAAATTCAGCTTTATAGTTTAGGGTCTCATCAATTTAAATTCAGCTCTGTAGCTTAGGACCTAATCTATTCTAAATTCTGCTCTGTAGCTTAGGACATCATCTATTCTAAATTCTGCTCTGTAGCTTAGGACCTCATCTATTCTAAATTCTGCTCTGTAGCTTAGGACATCATCTATTCTAAATTCTGCTCTGTAGCTTAGGACCTCATCTATTCTAAATTCTGCTCTGTAGCTTAGGACATCATTTGTTCTAAATTCAGCTCTGTAGTTCAGGGCATCATCAAGCCTAAATTCTGCTCTGTAGTTTAGGGCCTCACTAAATGAAGTCTAAATCCAGCAGTGAATCTTAGGTCGTCATATAGTATATATCTCAGACTATAGATTGGGGCTTCACCAGATCTAAATCTCACACTGCAGCTTATTTCTTCACCAAGTCTAAATTTCACACTGTAGCTTATTTCTTCACCAAGTCTAAATCTCACACTGTAGCTTAAATCTTAACCAAGTCTGTCTCACTCTGCAGCTTAAAGCCTCACCAAGTCTAAATCTCAGACTGCAGCTTAAATTAAGGCATCACCAAGTCTAACTATCGCAATGCAGCCTAAGGCCTTATTAAGTCTAAATCTTCCGGTGCAGCTTGTAGCCTCACAAAGTCTAAATCTCATGTTGCAGCTCACCAAGTCTAAATCTCAGACTCCAGGTTAAAACCTCACTAAGTCTAAATCTCAGACTCCAGGTTAAAACCTCACTAAGTCTAAATCTCAGACTCCAGGTTAAGGCCACACTAAGTCTAAATCTCAGACTCCAGGTTAAAACCTCACTAAGTCTAAATCTCAGACTCCAGGTTAATACCTCACTAAGTCTAAATCTCAGACTGCAGGTTAAAACCTCACTAAGTCTAAATCTCAGACTGCAGGTTAAGGCCACACCAAGTCTAAATCTCAGACTGCAGTTTAAGGCCACACCAAGTCTAAATATGAGACTTGAAAAAAAACTTATATGTTAACATTTAGTTGTCACTTTTGTCTGGACAGGTAAGATAAAAGGTACCATTTTCAGCCTAACCAGGTATCTTGGCGATTTTATGTTAGTGGCCACACTTGCCTTCGCCCAAATGGCACATTAGCAGGTATTATACCCACTCTTACACCTGGACGCCTTAACTTGCCAGCTATGCACTTCAAGAGAAGTTATGCACTTCAAGAGAAGCTACGCACTTCAAGAGAAGCTACGCATTTCAAGAGAAGCTACGCACTTCAAGGAAAGCTATGCACTTCAAGAGAAGGTGTGCACTTCAAGAGAAGCTACGCACTTCAAGAGAAGCTACGCATTTCAAGAGAAGCTGTGCACTTCAAGAGCTGTGCATAGATTTCTACTGATTACTGCCCCAGAATTGAGTAGGTCGCTTTCCCTTCTTTAGAACCAGGTAATTGGGGACAGAGAGAGAGAAAGAAAGAAAGAAATCATAAAGAAAGAAAGAAAGAAAGGGTATGTCAACTCTGAACTTTAGTAATCAGACTACCATGTATATTAATTTTTTAATTAATGACATAAAGACGGAAGCGAATCTGAAGATGTTTCTAATTCTTGATAAAACCGCCATTGCTAATACTCTTTCAGGTAAAAACCACAAAGGTCATTGTATACCTCAATCAAAGACCGACAGCACTCCACAACAGAAACATCATATATGAAACCTAAACCTCCTAGAAAACGAAACGAAATCACAATATTAAAAATTAACCCGCTGAATAAACAAGAAACAAAACAAAAGTTAGCTATTTTTTTTCTTTTACTAAAAGCACCGAAAAATAACAAAATTACTACCGAAAAAAAAAAAACTGAATTCACTAAAGATGAAACAGAATTATCACCTCAACCAATTAACAGTGAGAAAAAATAAAAATATCGTAAAAGAATAGAACCACAGGAACATAACCAAATTACTCTACAGTAAACGAGGATTGAAAAGAAAATAAATTTACCGTATCTCCGCCAAGCCCAGTAGTAGATTTCCTTGCCCATGTAAGCGTCACTTGAGAGGATGGATGGATGGCCTCTCAGTCGAGTTGAGAAGTCTGTTGTCCCGCACTTGTCAAATCCCAGAATATGGTAGTACGGTAGGCAGTTTAGCGTACCATTCTCGTCTTTAAAACATGGGTTTTTGAAACTAGGCAGATAATTGGGACGAGGCTGAAGATACCAGAAAAAGATGTCAGGAATGATTTTACCTAAACACTTTATCCATCCACCCAGTCCATGTCCTTGGCCTGCAATCGACTAAGCAATCATCGCCCAGTATGTCTTGCGGGCGCCTTGCAGGGCAGCAACAAACTCTCTCCACCTCTCACAGTCTGCTGTGCGTCCTGCTGTACTGCATGCTACTCACCCCCGCTTCTACAGTTCTCCGCCAGGTTAGCACTTGGTCGCCCTCTTTTTCTTCTTCCTTCTGTAATAGAATCTTATATCCTTCCCGTGCCGTTAAACGTCACATAGGGCTCGCAAAGTAGTTTTCCTGTTTTCGGCGAACTTTTCAACCTCATCAAGGGATTTTATGCCTGTTAATTTGGCCTCTCTTAGCAATGACCTCTTCAGAGTTTCACGTGGTCTGCCTCTTTTTCTTCGGCCTGTTGTGTTCCACTTGATAACTTGTTTTGGGAATCTCTGATCGTTTCTTCTCATCACGTGACCAACATATGTTCATCTCCTTTTCCTGATCACCCATGAGACTGGTTGTTGTTCAGTCATCTGTCTTATCTCTGTATTGTTCTTGAATTTGTTCCACTTGATGCCGAGTATTTTTCTTAGGTATTTGTTTTCAAAAGAGTCTAATTTCTTGTCTGTTTCTTTAGTTGTTTTCCAGCTTTCACATGCATAAATGAGGGTGGATATTACATTTGAATTAAACAGTCTTAACTTGGTTTTTGTGCTTGAAATTTTTGAATTCCATATGTTCTCAAGATTCTTGAAGGTAAGTGCTGCTTTTGCAATTCTAATTCTAAGTTCCTTTTGGGTGTCACCATCCTGGTCTATGTAGCTGCCAAGGTATGCAAATTGATTGACTTGTTCAACATCTGTCCTTTCTACGTGTATTTTTCCATTTTGATTAAAGGAAAGTTTCATTATTTTTGTTTTGTCCTTGTTAATTTCAAGTCCTATTTTGCTAGCCAGTGAAGACAGGTTATCTGTTTTGTCTTACATGTAATTCACATTGTTACTGATACGAATTATGTCATCAGCAAAATTAAGATCTTCTAGCTGGGTCCCATGTACCCAATCAATACTTGTGTTACCTGTGCAGCATTTTTTCATTATAAAGTCTACTGCAATTCCAAAAAGCCAAGGAAACAGTATACATCCTTGTTTCACGCCTGTTTCAATCTGGAACCATGTAATAGAATAAGATAAGTAATTGATTTGGATAGAAATAAAATAGTAGTCTAACCTGTAGCGATTTAAGTTTGAATACTTATAGGCTTGCGCAGGGAGGAAATCCGTTGTACTGCTCGCACGTATTTGTACTCATAGTGAACGTATTTGGAAGAGACGCACAGAAAACATGCAGACGGCAAGAAAAAAGAAACGGTTAAAGACGTCAAGAGAGAAGGTTCCAGAAATGTAGGTAGGCTAGTTTTTTTCCTTCAGAGTCAGTATTTTAGTTAGGCCGTCGAAATAGTAGAAAGTAGATTGTAGTCTGTCCTTTGTAGGAATGCATAGTATTGGTTAAATGTGTCCTTTTTAGGACAGTTTCTTCTGACTTCAGTTTTTTCAGAGAGTATGTGGTATTGTCTGTAGTAAGAAGCAGAAATGTCCTTCAGTATCCTTCCTGTGTGAGAGGTCGTCCCATGGAGACATCTATTCGCCCGGACGTTATTTCATGTATTTGTGAATGTCATCAGTCTTTTCACGCCACTTCCAGCAACAAATGTGATTTCATTAATAAATCTGTTCTAATGTAAGGTCCGGAGTTGGGTGACTATTGTCTTATGTTTTGTGTCGCAGCTGTGGAGTTGGAACGATCAGTTAATTTATTTGTATAGTTCACAAGTCGTTTATCAACTCTTGTTTGGTGATCCTGGGTTACTGAAGTTGCATAGAGCGCATCAGTGCAACGAAGTGAGGCAAGTGTAACAACTTCATGATGTCATGGAAGTTCCCCAAAACACTCAAGGCACTCTACAGCCATCAGCGTGAAGAAAAACACCATTTTAATGGTGCAAACCAAACAGACCAGTCAAATTTTCTTTTGAAAAAGTTCGTTTATTTTGCCATCTGTCTGTGATTGCACAGAAGTTAGTATTCCGCGTTGTGGCCGCGAGAACCCAGAAAGTTATCTCCTTCACCTCGGATATCCAATGGCGTGGCTGCTATAGCGATGTTGCTAGGCGTCTCTTCGGAGCACGTGACAAATCCATTCCAGCGTTTTCTATTTTTCTTGTTTCTTTTCTTCTTTTTTTCCTGTTACCGTTACAATATGCACTATCTTCTAATTCACACTGAGGAAGTATATCTCTATTATTTGTTGTTTATGGCAAGTAAACATTCAAAATCTTTCTGAGGCAGATTGTGCGGATTTCAGTTGTTCTACAGCATTCTACTCCTTAGAGGAGTATGGATACGTAACTTTGGTACAGTTTTATTTCGGTTCTAGTACTGTCCTGGGAGGACTTCCAGGTGTCTCTAAGATAAGTGAAAGCTGTTCTCACTTTATCTATTCTACTCTTTATGTATAAGCTCTTTATTCTACTCTTTATGTATAAGCTCTTTATTCTACTCTTTATGTATAAGCTCTTTATTCTACTCTTTATGTATAAGCTCTTTATTCTACTCTTTATGTATAAACACTTTATTCTACTCTTTATGTATAAACACTTTATTTATTCTACTCTTTATGTATAAACTCTTTATTTATTCTACTCTTTATGTATAAACTCGTTATTCTACTCTTTATGTATAAACTCGTTATTCTACTCTTTATGTATAAACTCTTTATTTATTCTACTCTTTATGTATAAACTCTTTATTCTACTCTTTATGTATAAACTCTTTATCCTACTCTTTATGTATAAACTCTTTATTCTACTCTGTAAACGCTTTATTTATTCTATTCCTTATGTATAAACGCTTTATTTATTATACTCTTTATGTATAAACTCTTTATTCTACTCTGTAAACGCTTTATTTATTCTATTCCTTATGTATAAACGCTTTATTTATTCTACTCTTTATGTATAAGCTCTTTATTTATTCTACTCTTTATGTGTAAACGCTTTATTTATTCTACTCTTTATGTACAAACTCTATATTTATTCTACTCTTTATGTATAAATGCTGTATTTATTCTACTCTTTATGTATAAACTTTTTATTTATTCTACTCTTTAAGTATAAACGCTTTATTTATACTACTCTTTATGTATAAATGCTTTATTTATTCTACTCTTTATGTATAAATGGTATATTTATTCTACTCTTTATGTAGAAACTCTTTATTTATTCTCCTCTTATGTATACACGCTTTATTCATTCTACCCTTTATGTATAAATGCATTATTTATTCTACTCTTTATGTATAAACGCTTTATTAGCGGGTATAAAACAAAAGAAGACAAATATCATCGCAATAGGGAGGAAAATTATAAATAATAATTCATGAACATAAATATAATTAGAGAAACACAAGAGCTAGTAACATAATTCATAAATTTGAGACATGTGATAACAAATACTGACAAATATGTTAGGAAAATTAATAGAACAGAAATAGCCAAAGGCACTTTGAGAAGAGCAGGACAGAAGCAGGACGGGAGCAGGACTGGAGCAGGACAGGAGCAGGACAGTAGCAGGACTGGAGCAGGACAGGAGCATGTGAACATACAAATCGCATACAGAAAATCGATATGGACTGGGCACACTCTGAAGGAATCGGACTCACACCAGCGTACGAAGGCAGGCACTGACATGAAACCCCTTGTTGACATAGATATCAAGGAAGGCCCTAAACTACTTGCGATATTATGACAGTGTTCAGAGACAAGGATTGCACACGGAGAGAACTAAAGAACAAATCCAAGAACAGGGATGACTGGAGAAATGGAAACGACAATCGAGGCCCTTGTTATATGGATATATAATAGAGTAGGATACATTTCACGGACACTTGGATGTAATTTGACTTGCTCTACACACGATTGGCTGGTGAACCTTTGTTGATGACTTATGTTCCATTGGGAGTACTGAGGACTGTTGATGATATAGTTAAATATGTCGATAAATCAAGCAACTTAACACAGCAAACACAACCAGACAAGCTCTCACCTGGAATCTCCAGGGAAAGAGAAAACAAGGAAGACCTAGGAACACTTGGCGAAGGAGTCTTGAAAAAGATAAAAAAAAGATCGACTACACCCCTGGCGACCGACAGAAGAAACAGTCCAGAATATAAATAAATTGACAGCCCCGGTTGATGGCATATGCCCCAGGTAGAGGTAAAGAAACCGAGGAAAGAGGAAAGGAATACAAGAATGAAAAACCATATTTAAAGAAAAAAAACCTGAAAGAACAAGAGAAAAAGGACGACAACGACACAGATTAATGGAATACATTTTAAAAAGTGGACTGGATTCAGTTTTAGTGACTTTTGAAAACAGAGATCAGGGCAAACTGGAACTCAGTTTCAGCCAACCTGCCCTGGAGAGACCGCACATGATGATGGTGAGAACGATCAAGATACAACGCTCTGAATTCCACAAATAACAAATATTAACATTCTGTCACGAATCAAATATTTGATTTCAGCTACAGACTATTTTTTTAAGTTGTACAAAGATAAAACAGCTGATGGCATGTGCACAAACGAAATAAAATCAAGAATAAGCGACGCAAAGGCAGTTTTTTATGACACGAAGAAGATAGTAACACATAAGAAAATGTCCATAAAGTCAGGGAAAGAGCATTACAGTGCTATATACAGTCAATATTGCTACATGGATTTAAATTTAGAGAGTCACCAAAAAGATGTCAAAGAAAACGGAAGCAAAGGAGATGTGGTCTTGGATGGCTAAACACTCCGGACATGCAGAAAAACAAGGGAAGAGGTCCTCAAAGAGGCTTCAGAACAACAAAAACTTAAAATGATAAGAAAAAAAGACAGTCAAAGTTTCTTGGACATGACATTCCTAGGCAAGACACAAGTTACAGAACTTAGTAACCACTGGAACATTCAAAGGAAAAAGAAGAAACAGAGAAAAATATCTCAGTGGACCGACCAAGTGGCATGAAAACATAAAAGTATCTGAACTGATCAGAAACACCAAGGATCACACAAGATGGAGAAGATTGGCCGTCAACGCTATCTGGATATGCATATAATAATAACAACAACAACGACATAAATAATAATAATTTGCCTGGTATTTAAACCAGTTTTGAGTTTACTTTCTAAGATGAAGTAATGTCTGAAAACTTTCCGCTGTTGTCATGGTGACTACACAATACTTGCCTGTTGTCATGGTGACTACACAATACTTACCTGTTGTCATGGTGACTACACAATACTTACCTGTTGTCATGGTAACTACACAATACTTATCTGTTATCATGGTGACTACACAATACTTATCTGTTGTCATGGTGACTACACAATACTTGCCTGTTGTCATAGTGACTACTCAGTACTTACCATACACATAAAATCCTCTATTTCTTGTCCCTCTATCACTTGTGGTCCAACGCACGGATAGAGTTGAACATTGTCAAACGTGAAGTTGTGTATATATGCTCATTGTATGGGACTGGCAGAATTTTAATCAGTGATTCTGTCGCGCCCTCCGTTGTGGAAGAATGTTCCTGTCTTGAGAGATGAAATCGTACACATTAAGTTACGTTTTATAGAACTGAGATAATGGCTGCAGAAGATCTGGTTCTAGTAGAGCAAAGTTAGAAAGTGATTCCCAACCTTTTATACATCCAGGGACCGTTATTTCAAATGCATATCAATTACACGATAACCAACTTCTAAACAATATTGCAGTGTCACAAACCCATAAATGTTTTTATTCGACACATGGCATTTTAATACCAAATTAAACAACCGGCGAACAACCTAATAGAGCTACGAATACCACTTTATTCCGTGGATCATAGTTTGTGAACCACTGAATTTGGCGAAGATGCATGATGCAGTTTTTTTTTTTTTTTAAAGAAGAAAAAGGAAAGAAAAAAGGGGCAAGAAACAGAGACTGGAGATATGAAAAGTGAAATGGTTAGGAAAACAGCACCACATTATATTTGTGTGTATTTATCTAAAAGTTAAATATTTAGTGTCATAATCTAAGATCATCATTCTTCTGCATGTCTCTTGCGGAACTTTGCCTCCCATATAGCGCTCCTGTAGGCCTCTCGGTTGTGAGCAAGATGGCCTGCCGCTGATGCATCCATTTGCAGATCATCAACGATGTCTTGCAGCCATCTTCGCCTTGGTATTCCTCTCTTTCTTTTTCCCATTATGTACCCTTCCAAGACGGTCTTCTCTAGATTATCATGACGTTTAATGTGTCCAAAATATTTAACTTTTCTCTCTTTAATCCTCTTTACTAGCCAGCCTTCTTCAATATTAAGCTCTTGTAGTATGGATATATTTGTTCTTTTTTTGTGTCCACGATATTCGAAGAACTCTTCTGTAGCATTTACATTCAAAGGCATATGTGTGTTTCTCAGCTGTTTTGTTAAGTGTCCAGGTCTCACAGGCATATGTTGCGATGGGAAAGATGCATGGCCTTAAAAGTCTTATTTTTGTAATTCTGTCTGCTCCTCTCCACAGATTCTTTAGTTGTTTTACTTTCTGAAGAGCGATAGATGTCCTCCTTTTAATTTCCCTCATTGTATCTCCATTATTAGTTAGTAGTGATCCAAGATATACAAAACTCTCCACTTCTTCCATTTGTCCTCATTGATACATATTTCAGCTGCCTTGTTTGTTTTGTCAGTTGTCATCAATTTAGTTTTCTTTGCATTAAGATAGAGATTTTGCTCTTCGCTGTTCTTACGGACTGACATAATTAGTTTTTCCATTCATTTTTGTGTTGTAGACAGTAATACTGTGTCATCAGCATATCTAATCTCTGGTATTTCATAACCTCCAATTGTTATGGCATCGTAATATTCTTTGTCTACATCTTCTCTAACATTCCTCATTATATTTTCAGTATACAAGTTAAATAAATAGGGTGACAATATGCAACCCTGACGGACCAATTGTTTTATGTTAAACCAAGTTGTTGTTTCACCATTTATTCTTACTGCTGGTTGTTGGTCTAGATACAGCAGTGATGTTAATTGTATCAAATGTGTTGGAAATCCCATTTTTTTTCCTTTATTTCCCTAATTTCTGGTGTTGTACATAATCAAATGCTTTGAGAAGCCTATAAAGGATAAATATAGACTCACATTAAGTTCTCTGCATTTCTCTCTTACATCCTACATCTTACATCATAAATCTTACATCCTACACCTTACATCCTTCCCGTGCCATTAAACATCACATAGGATTCGCAAGGTAGTTCGCCAATTTTTCCTGTTTTCGGCGAGTCTTTCAACCTCTTCAAGGGATTTTATGCTCTACTAATGCGGCCTCTTTTAACAATGTCCTCTTTAGAGTTTCACGTTGTAGATCTCTTTTTCTTAGGCCTGTTGTCTCCTACTTGATAGCTTGTTATGGAATTCTATGACTGTTTCTTCTCATCACGTGACCGATATATGTCCGTCTTCTTTTCCTGATCACCCATGAGACTGGTTGTTGTTCGCTCACCTGTCTCATCTCTGCTTTGCTCTTGAATTCGTTCCACTTTATACTGAGTATTTTCCTTAGGCATTTGTTTTCAAAAGAGTCTAACTTCTTGTCAATTTCTTTAGTTGTTTTCCAGCTTTCGCATACATAAACGAGGGTGGATATTACATTTGAATTGAATAATCTTAACTTGGTTTTTATGCTTATAACTTTTGAGTGCTTTATGTTCTCAAGAAAGACGCTGGCGATGGTTGGGACATGTGCTCCGAATGGCTGACACTCACTACCAAAAATAGCACTAAGATGGACACCACAGGGGAACAGAAGTAAGGGTAGACCAAAGGAGACATGGAGAAGAACAACAGAAAGGATGTTGAGCAATAGAGGGCTCACCTGGGCAAGAGCAGAAAAAAAGGCAAAGGACAGGCATTTGTGGAAAACCCTTGCGGAAGCCTCATGTGCCCTGGGCACTTAAGGTGCAGAGAGAGAGAGAGAGAGAGAATGTTCTCAAGATTCTTGAAGGTCAGTGCTGCTTTTACAATTCTAACTTCCTTTCTGGTGTCACCATCCTGGTCTATGTAGTTGCAGAGGTATGCAAATTGGTTTACTTCTTCAGCAGTTGTTTCTTCTATGTATATTTTTCGTACTTGATTTAAGGAAAGTTTCATTATTTTTGTTTTGTCCTTGTTAATTTCAAGTCCTATTTTGCTAGCCAGTGAAGACAGGATATATGTTTTTTTCTTGCATCGAGTTTACATTGACACTGATAAGAGTTGTGTCATCTGCGAAATCAAGATCTTCTAGCTGGGTCCCATGTACCCAATCAATGCCTGTTTTACCTGTGCAGCCCGCTGTTGGCGAGATCTTCAGCTGCCGTGCGTGGAGCGGTGCTCTTCCCGGCCAATGAAGAAATTTGCAAATGAGGTTGCCGCGCAGCATCACTGCGGAAAAGGTGGTAGAAAGGATAAAGCGAAGCAAACAGTCAAATCACGGCACCTCTGGTCTGGAGGTCGGCCACGTCCTGAGTGCAGTCATATCGGGTGAAATGCATGAACCGGCTTGTCCCAGAGGTTAAGACACTGCTGGCGAGACTCTTCAAATGCCGCGCGTGGAGTGAAGCTCCTCCCGGTTAAGGAAGTAAATGCGGAAAAGAAATAAAGGTTGCTGTGCGGCGCCGTTGGGAAAAGGTGGTGAAAAGTGAAGTTTAACCGGTATGTCCAGTAGTATCGCTACGAGAGCTATACCACGGCACCTCTGCTCTAGAGGCCGGCCACGTCCGAAATACACCTACACTGGTGAAATATGCCTAAACCGGCACACACCAGGGGTGGAACTTGATGGCTAGACATGTCATGCCACCTCCGCTCTAGAGGTCGGTAACGCCTGATAAACACCCATACTGGTGAATTTTGCCTAAACCGGCACATACCGGGGGTGAATCTTGAAGGCTATGCATGTCACAGTACCTCTGCCCTAGAGGTCGGTCCCGTCCCAAAAACGCCCATACTGGGATAATGCCTAAACCGGCTCAACCCAGGGGTAGAAGTCACTAGTGGCGAGGATTCGTCCTCCTGGACAAAAGCTCCATCCTGGTCACAACTAGGAAGGGTAGCGGCCACGACCGCAAAATGCTGAAGTCGGAGACACTGGACCAGGGAAGTCTAGATAGGCAACCACCTCTCACCCGGCGGGGATGTTTGCGTATCCTAATCACGCTGAGGTTTTCCGGTGAGAAAGTCCAACCCTGGACTGGATGGGCAACCACCTCTCACCCGGCGGTGATACACGGGTATCTCAAAACACGTCGAGGTTTTCCGGTGAGAAAGTCCAACTCTGGCCTGGGTGGGCTACCGCCTCTCACCCAGCGGGGATGCACTGATATCCTAAACACGTCGAGGTCTTCCGGTGAGAAATTCCAACCCTAGACTAAACTGGTGCAATGAAAACCACGGTGTCACGCAATCCCGCTTCCGAGACCCACCAAGAATACAGGCTAAAGCACTATGATACTCTGAACCCCTTGTGGTCCTCTCGTGGATCTCGTGTGGTCTATTTTGGACCACACAGGGGACCACGGGACCTAACGAGGACCACAGGCGTGAATTCAGTAGGTTCACAGTGCGGTTTTTGGTGGTAGAAGTGAACGAAGAAGAAGAAGAAGAAGAAGACCTGTGCAGCATTTTTTTTTCATTATGAAGTCAATGGCAGTTTGGTTTTTACTTGATGTTAACAGTGTGCCAGTTTTGCTAAAGACTGGTCTTTCTTTGCAATAGTACACGTTAGCCTCTTTTGTATGTTACATAGATTTTTGCTGGCTCCTGTTTTTGCTGCTTTCTCTGCTTCTGGTGCTATATTGTATATGCATTTTTTTACCTCTTCTAGCTCAACCTGTCTAGTTCTTTGTATGTTGCTTTTGCCAAATCTTCAAAATGTGAAACAAGAACACATAGGTAGTTAATTTCTGTTTATTTATTTCGTTACTGTTTTTTTTTTATGATGGAAGGAAAATAGGTGTAAAAATACTTGTAAAAAAGAACTGTACATTGTCCTGGAAGAAGTAATTCTTTCAGGATAATCATTTGCTCCTTTTTAAAGTTAAAATGTTTGGGTATATTTCAGATATTAACCAGAATAAAGGGGACAATGAAATAAAAATTAAGTGCAGTGAAATAGTAACAAGAAAATACAAAAACATGGACTGGATTCTATATCGTAACTTAAGTTTTTTTAATAACATGTACAGCTGCCAGTTAACATCTGTGCTTGAAAAACATGAAAGTGTGAGTTTTGATGGAGTAATTGCAATATATAGTGTGATTTCTGAGGCATACAGACATGCCTCACGACCAAACCACTGTTCTTGAATGTGCCCCAAGTAGATTTTTACCATAAAACGGACTGAAGAAGTAGTTAGAAGGTTATGTCAGACATTATTGTACTGCATATGCCACACAGTATTACTATCCACAACACAAAAAGGAATGGAAAAACTAATTATGTCAGTCCGTAAGAACAACGAAGAGCAGAACCTCTATCTTAATGCGAAGAAAACTAAATTGATGACAACTGACAAAACAAACAAGGCAGCTGAAATATATATCAATGGGGAAAAATTGGAAGAAGTGGAGAGTTTTGAATACCTTGGATCACTGCTAACTAATAATGGAGATACAATGAGGGAAATTAAAAGGAGGACATCTATTGCTCTTCAGAAAGTAAAACAACTAAAGAATCTGTGGAGAGGAGCAGACAGAACTACAAAAATAAGATTTTTAAGGTCATGCATCTTTCCCATCGCAAGATATGCCTGTGAGACCTGGACACTTAACAAAACAGCTGAGAAACACATAAATGCCTTTGAATGTAAATGCTACAGAAGAGTTCTCCAAATATCGTGGACACAAAAAAGAACAAATATATCTATACTACAAGAGCTTAATATTGAAGAAGGCTGGCTAGTAAAGAGGATTAAAGAGAGAAAACTTAAATATTTTGGACACATTAAACGTCATGATAATTTAGAGAAGACCGTATTGGAAGGATACATAATGGGAACAAGAAAAAGAGGAAGACCATAACGAAGATGGCTGTAAGAAATCGTTGACGATCTGCAAATGGATGCAGCAGCAGCAGCAGGCCATCTTGCTCACAACCGAGAGGCCCACAGGAGTGGTGTTTGGGAGGCAAAGTTCCGCAATGGACATGTAAATGAATGAGTATGTCACATAATATGACACGACGAGATCGGATGAAGCCACAGGTAGGTCTAGAAATTGCCGATAGTAAATATTGCATCTCTAGGCCTACCCGATGGTAAGTGGGACACAATTATCAGCCAAAATCATCACATTACTTCTTTCTTTACCTAAAAAAATCTTCATTCTTACTTTTACAGCTATTTTGATACGTAATACGTATACTTATAACGTGGAAATACTTTATTACATTCAATTTTACAGCTGTACCCCCTGTGCAGATCAAGACCCGCGCTTTTAATTTGGCACAAACGGAACGTCGACATTTTTATTAGAAAGCAATAAAGAACATCTCTGATAGATGTAAGGGCATACAGGGGTGCAGATGTCTACAGTGATCACAATCTGTGTATAGGGAAAATAAAACTAAAACTGAAAAGCCAACACAAGAAATCAGTACACAGAAAGATAAACAGCGACAGCCTAAAAGAAAAGAATACTAACAGTAATTTCAATCAGGAACTTGCCAATCATTCCACAATACTCAGTGAAGTAGAGGAGATAGGTATAGATGAATTATGGAATTCTTACAGCACAGCCATAATCACAGCAGTAAAAGCAAGCGCTGGACTGAAAAAACCAAATAGAAAAGCATGGATATCAGAAAACACATGGAAGTACATACATGAAAGACGAGCAGCCAAATTAGACATGTTGAATATAAAGACAGATCTTGGAAAAGATCTGACGAAAGCAACATACAAAGAAATAGACAAGAAAGTACAAAAAAGTTCAGCTAGAAGGGATAAAAGAGAATACATAGACAATATGGCGAAAGAGGCATAAAAAGCAGCAAAATCAGGACAAAAGGCCGAAGAAAAAAAGGCAGACCACGTGAAACTCTAAATGGGACATTGTTAAGAGAGGCCAAATTAGTAGGGCATAAAATCCCTTGATGAGGTTGAAAAGCTGGCCGAAAACAGGAAAAATCGACGAACTACCATTTGAGCCCTATGTGACGTTTAACGTCACGGGAAGGATATAAGATATAAAATATGATATAAGATATAATATATAAGATATAAAAGGTATAGAACATATCAGATATAAGATATATAGGTATAAGATATATCTTATATATATATATATATATATATATATATATATATATATATATATATATATATAAAACTGTGAACAGTTAGCAATCAAAATTGATTTGAAATGCATCTGTCTATCTGCCTTTGCAAATGCCTTTTCTTCTCCATGTGCTTTTGATTTGCGCATTTGAAATACGTAGGTGTGTAATGCACCGCCTTTGCACAAATATCGATAAAGTACTTTAATTATATTACCTGAATCACAACGTCGAATAACTTTAATATCTATTTGTGATATTTACGGTCGATAATCATAAAAGTGGGTTAGTTAGAATGATTAAAATGTAGGAAATGCGTTCGCTTCAGCAAAGCCACGGATAGAAAGATAAACTAGAAATGAAAACGTGAACATATGTTACTGAACGCGCTAACGTTTGTGAGGTACGGAGTTACAGCCAACAGCCATACTTCCCAAAGAGTGAGGCCTGAGTTTAGCTCACACCACGTAGTTTCTCTTATCATTTGTGTCAGGTACTCATTTAAGGGCGGACTAAGAAGAGCCTCATGTAAACCTATCTACTGTCCAGGAACTTAGCAACCCAAAAGACAGGTCACTTGATTGAATATTAATGATACTTTTTCTTTAAGTTTTTATTTGTAGCTCTAAAATCAAGTAAAAATTTAAAACCATATCATATATTTAAAACAAACAATCATTTGTAAGTTATTATGTACACCGGAATAGTAAAATAAGAAAAATTAAATAGCTGCTTATTTACATACATGTAAATATTATAAAGAGTTCTTATTGTGAAGCAGTAAAATCTTTGACATATCATTTCTAAGGGGATTTCAAACAATTTTTGTGCATTCAATTTTGTTTCCTCATCTTCTTTATATAATTACTGCCACACATCCCAGGGATCAGCAAACCTTCGGCACATGCCATGTGTGGCAAATGGAATGAATTACAATGGCACGCTGTTTCAATTGAAATACAGTAATTATGATCTCCTAGAATGGGTCCAAATAATTAATTAACGACTCAGATCAGTAACAGTAAGTGATTATTCATATTCTTAATTTTAATAACATTTTTTTTATGTTGGAGTTAATTGTATTATTCTTCAAACTTTCTGTGTTAACAAAATACACATTTGATAATTTGGTAATGACATTTAAAAATAATGCATTCAGAGCTTATTTTTTTTTTTGTTGCAAAGCACAATTTTCTCTTTTGCTCTATGTCGGCCTCTTTTCTCCCTCTTGCTTTCCTGTTGTGACGATGTGTTCTAGTTTGCCTTTTCTCATGATATGTCATATAGACTGTCTTTTACTGATTATTGTAATTATTTATCTTCTCGGATCAGTCACTCTCAGGATTTCTTCATTTGATTTTCTTGCTCTTCATGGTGTCCTTTACATTCTTCTAAGAAACCACACTGTTGTATATAAAAATATGATGAGCTTAGATTGGCACGCTCAGTGGCTTCATTATTTTGGCACAACACTGCTGAAATGTTGCCGACCCCTGACTTTACTAAACTGAATGTTTGAAATTTGAGTAGAAGTTGAATGATAAAGAGCACAATGTTTGATGGTCCTCTATATCCAATTCTTCACCTCTGGAATATAAAGTCTGTTCAAACAAACTGCCTATCGAGTAATTTCAAAATTCCCCGAGGGTTGAATATTAAAAAAGTTCAGCCATATGTTCTTTCACACTTCAAATTTTTGACAGACGTTTCCTATCTTTTGTCAAAGGTTTCTTAAGCATGCATTTCAGAGTGAACTCTCATACTGCTGAAAAAATATTCCCAAGTCCATACAAAAATATACATCTTACATCATACATCTTACATCATAAATATTACATCTTACATCCTACATCTTACATTCTAAATCTTAAATCTGACATCATACATCTTACATCATAAATCTTACATCTTACATTCTACATCTTACATACTACATCTTACATCATAAATCTTACATCTTACATCCCACATCTTACATACCACATCTTACATCATAAATCTTACATCTTACATCCTACATCTTACATACTACATCTTACATCATAAATCTTACATCTTACATCCTACATCTTACATCATTCATCTTACATCCTATATCCTACATCTTACATATTAATCCTGCATCTTACATCCTTCCCGTGCCACTAAACATCACATAGGATTCGCAAGGTAGTTCGCCGTTTTCCTATTTTCAACAAGTTTTTCAACCTCATCAAGGGATTTTATGCTTATTAATGCGACCTCTTTTAACAGTGTCCTCCTTAGAGTTTCACGTTGTAGATCTCTTTTTCTTTGGCCTGTTGTCTCCTACTTGATAGCTTGTTATGGGATTCTATGACTGTTTCTTCTCATCACGTGACCGATTTATGTCCGCCTTCTTTTCCTGATCACCCATGAGACTGGTTGTTGTTCGCTCACTTGTCTTATCTCTGCTTTGCTCTTGAATTCGTTCCACTTTATACTGAGTATTTTCCTTAGATATTTGTTTTCAAACGAGTCTAACTTCTTGTCTCTTTCTTTAGTTGTATTCCAGCTTTCGCCTGAAGAAATGAGGGTAGATATTATTGAATTGAATAATCTTAACTTGGTTTTTGTGCTTATAACTTTTGAGTGCCATATGTTATCAAGATTCTTGAAGGTCAGTGCTGCTTTTGCAATTCTAATTCTAACTTCCTTTCTGGCGTCACCATCCTGGTCTATGTAGCTGCAGAGGTATGCAAATTGGTTTACTTCTTCAGCAGCTGTTCCTTCTGCGTATATTTTTCATACTTGATTTAAGGAAAGTTTCATTATTTTTGTTTTGTCCTTGTTAATTTCAAGTCCTATTTTGCTAGCCAGTGAAGACAGGATATCTGTTTTTTCTTGCATCGAATTTACATTGACACTGATAAGAGTTGTGTCATCTGCGAAATCAAGATCTTCTAGTTGGGTCCCATGTACGCTGTCAATACCTACGTTACCTGTGCAGCATTTTTTCATTATGAAGTCTATTGTAATCCCAAAAAGTAAAGGAGACAGTATACATCCTTGTTTCACCCTTGTTTCGGTCTGGAACTATTCACTCATCCTTCTTCTGTGTTGACTGCACAAACGTATCCATTGTAGAGATCATTAATGATGTTGACAATTTTAGATGGTATTCCATATAGACATAAAATTCTCCATAATGAATCTCTGTGTATGCTATCAAATGCCTTTTTTAAAATCTATGAAGTTCAGGATTAATGTTTTCTACTTTTCAATATGTTCTTCGAGTATTATTCTCAGAGTAAAGATCTGGTCGAGACTGCTTCTCCCTTTTCGAAATCCTGCTTGTTCTTCTCTCATTGAACCTGACGAAAAACGACTCCCACACCAAGCATTTACGTGGTACCTGGGATCTGCAAAGAATAGGACCACTGTACCCTACCACGCATGATCGTAAAAGGCGGCTAAGGAGGGTTCGGCATAGGGCCAGCAACCCTATCTGGTTAAAAAAAAACAAAAAACTATCAGACTGCTACAGAAACAGAAGCAAGGGAAAAAAGCGCTGGCAATGGTTGGGACATGTGCTCCGAATGACTGACAACTCACTACCAAAAGTAGCACTAAGATGGACACCAGAGGGGAACAGAAGTAAGGGTAGACCAAAAGAGACATGGAGAAGAACAACAGAAAGGATTTTGAGCAATAGAGGGCTCACCTAGGCAAGAGCAGAAAAAAGGCAAAGGAGAGGCATTTGTGGAAAACCCTTGCGGAAGCCCCATGTGCCGTGGGCACTTAAGGTTCAGAGAGAGAAAGAGAGAGAGAGAGAGAGAGGGGGGGGGAGGGGGTAAAAGAAAGCGGGGAAGACCCAAAGACACACCAAGAAGAGTTATCACCAAGGAGTGTTCAACAATGCTCATCAGAAACACCGAAGATCTAAAGCAAGTAGCAAGGAATCGCCAGACATGGAGAGCCTTGTCCTCCGCCCTATGCGCCGCCTTTGGCCCAAGAGGATCAACTAACTAACGGAGTTGCGAAGCTGGCACTGTTGTTGTGTCGCTCGGGGTATACAATAGTGACAAGTGTCTTTTTTTTTTGTAAAATAGTCTTACCACCTCTTACAGGCAACAACAACATATAAGTCTTTCTAATACACTTAAAGTATACAAAAGTCAGTATCTCTGAGTCTTTGTGTACTGCCACAGAGGCATACGCCTACAGTTGATGCCGTGTTGGCATTATCCGCGAGAAAAATCCTTTTACACTACCGGGATCTGGAATGACTGCGGGCTTTGCCATGTCGAAAAGATCAGGATCTGATGTGACCAACAACCTCGAATGCAGAAGAAGAAGAAGAAGAAGAAACAACATGATACGTGCGTTTTAAAGTAGGTGACATTTACGGGTTCCGAGCAAATTAATACTATTTCCGTGTCTAGCATAATAAGAGAAGTTTGCGGTTAAACGTCACATAGGGCTCGCAAAGTAGTTCGCCAATTTTTCCTGTCTTCGGCTAGTCTTTCACCCTCGTCAAGGGATTTTATGCCTATTAATGTGACCTCTCTTAACAGTGTCTTCTTTAGAGTTTCACGCGGTCTGCCTTTTTTTCTTTGCCCTGTTGTGTTCCACTTGATCGCTTGTTTTGAGGTTCTCTGATCATTTCTTCTCATCAAGTGACCAACATATGCCCATCTCCTTTTCCTGATCACCCATGAGACTCGTTGATGTTCAGTCATCTGTCTTATCTCTTCATTGTTCTTGAATTCGTTCCACATGATGCCGAGTATTTTCCTTAGGCAGTTGTTTTCAAGAGAGTCTAATTTCTTGTCTGTTTCTTTAATTGTTTTCCAGCTTTCACATGCATAAATGAGTGTGGGTATTAAATTTGAATTGAATAGTCTTAACTTGGTTTTTGTGCTTATAACTTTTGAATTTCATATGTTCTCAAGATTCTTGAAGATCGATGCTGGTTTTGCAATTCTAACTTCCTTTCTAGTGTCACCATCCTGGTCTATGTAGCTGCCAAGGTATGCAAATTGATTGACTTCTCAATATCTGTACCTTCTATGTGTATTTTTCCATTTTGATTAATGGGAGTTTTCGTTATTTTTGTTTTGTCCTTGTTAACTTCAAGTCCTATTTTGCTAGCCAGTGAAGACAGGCTATCTGTTTTTTCTTGCATGGAATTCACATTATTACTGATAAGAGTTATATCATTAGCAAAATCAAGATCTTCTAGTTGGGTCCCATGTACGCAGTCAATATCTGTGTTATCCGTGCAGCGTTTTTTCATTATGAAATCTATTGTAATTCGAAAAAGTAAAGGATGGTTGTTACCTAAAAAATATATACTGTGGCGCAGTTTGCAGCTAGATATGCTGCGATATTTGCCCTTTTCCAGCCCGACTCATCCTGCTTCGTGTCCAAATTATTTTTAGGGTCCCTGTCGACGGGGATCAGGATTGTGATATGACCAACAATCTCGAACGCAGCAGAAGAATATTAAATATATATAACCCGAAATAAAAGTAACACGAAGAGGTAGTCACAAAGGGAGCGCATTCAGTTCTGCTAGGGCCCGAAAGACAAACGGACATGGCATCCGCATTGGTATCAAATCTTTCAAAACTGACTATGTAAGTTAAAACGATTCTTCTTTCATATTATTGCTCAGGCGATAATTTATTTAGATATCCATATGTTTGCACCTGTGATCGATTCACAGCTAGCGCTAGCTGAATTGTTTGTGTGGTTTCAGAGATCTTCGAAGCGCCTAAAAACAGTTGTTCGAAATCGTCATCGAGGTAAAGGGCAAATCCTCCGTTACGCCGTTTGAAAGTTGGTATCGTTTGTTGAGCAGGGTTCTCAACCCTTTTATCGCAGAGGAACCCATGAAACAGTTTTCAGGTCTCAGAGAATCCCGTACATGGAAATCACCAAATCTGCCGCATACATTACTACAATACTTTACTGTAAACTGTAAACAGTAGGGACAGTAATTCAGTAATATTTGTTAACTGTCTTTCTGAGTAGAAAAAAAGTTTGTTTTTTTTGTGTGATCCTGTTTATAAATGCTGATTAGTTATTATTATGTTTAAAAGCACACTGTCATGCAAGTTAAATATATGTTTTTTTTAAGTATATAGTTATTTTGGGGATAGGATTATGAGGCACATTGAAAACATATCTGGGATAGCCGTAGGAGGATACAATCTAAGATATGCAGACAACACGTTACTGATAGCAAAAAGCAAAGAAGAAATACAAGCAGTGTTAGACATTCATTCATTCATTTGCATGTCCATTGCGAAACTTTGCCTCCTGTAGGCCTCTCAGTTATGACAAAGTGGCCTGCTGCTGCTGCATCCATTTGCAGATCATCAACGATGTCTTGCAGCCATCTTCGTTTTGGTCTTCTTCTCTTTCTTTTTCCCATTATGTATCCTTCCAATACGGTCTTCTCTAAATTATCATGACGTTTAATGTGTCAAAAATATTTAAGTTTTCTCTCTTTAATCCTCTTTACTATCCAGCCTTCTTCAATATTAAGCTCTTGTAGTATAGATATATTTGTTCTTTTTTGTGTCCACGATATTTGGAGAACTCTTCTGTAGCATTTACATTCAAAGGCATTTATGTGTTTCTCAGCTGTTTTAAGTGTCCAGGTCTCACAGGCATATGTTGCGATGGGAAAGATGCATGCCCTTAAAAATCTTATTTTTGTGGTTCTGTCTGCCCCTCTCCACAGATTCTCTAGTTGTTTTACTTTCTGAAGAGCGATAGATGTCCTCTTTTTAATTTTCCTCATTGTATCTCCATTATTAGTTAGTAGTGTTAGACAAAGTTGTAAAAAAAAAACAAAAACAGAGGTCATGGTCATATCCAAGAAAGAAACACCACCAGAATGTAGCATCAAAGTAAAAGGCATAGAATTAAAGCAAGATGACAAATTCAGGTATATAGGAACAATAATAACACAAGAAAGAGTGAAAGGGTAGATGGTTGTTGAAATCAATGACGATTAGCATCTTATTGGCATGGGCCAGAGAGAAGAAAGAGAGAGAGGATTTGGAATGTGGGCTACTTTGGTATAACTCACTCCAAATCCTAAACAGAAAGACTGAAATAAGAACAAACACAGGTCTTTCTATATGTTACTTGGTGACTTCTCTGTTATATACTGCTTGTCAGCTTTACATAGGGTATTAAGGGCATCAGCTGTTTTTTTTCTTTTATTGTAAATGTAGGTAAAGATAAAAGGTAAAATTTCCATTTCCATGCCATTAACTCTTCCCATGGCACAGAAAAAAATGCAGACGTTCCCATCTGTGCCACACAAAAAGCGCAGGTCTTGATATGTATAGGGGGTATAGTTGTAAAAGTGAATGTACAAAGTATTTCCACTTTAAAAGTATACATATTAAAAATGAAAATAGCTGTAAATGTAAGAAGATTTCATAAGTAAAGAGTTTTTTTTAGGAAAAAAGAAGTAGTGTGATGATTTTAGCTGATAATTGTGTAGTGCTTACCGTTGGCGATGCCTAGATGTACAATGTTTACCATCGGCAGTGTCCAGATCTACTTAAATTTTCATCTGATCTCATCATGTGGTGGGATTCTCACTAAAATAATGTCTGAAATAACCTTCTAACTACTTCTCCAGTCCATTTAATAGGTCTAGATGTACTTGGGGTATATTCAGGAACAATGATCTGGTCATAGGACATGTCTTTATGCCTCTGAAATCACAATAAATATTGACATTTCTCGATTAAAAACATCGATTTCACTCGGTTGTTAGCCATGCTTTGGATTGAACTATGAAAGGTCACCAAACATGCACAGATAAATCGTGTACAGTTAAAAGTTACACTAGTTTTACACTGCAATGAAACAAACCTTGCTATAGCAATGATGGCAGTCACTAGACTAACTGGAAGACCTCGCTATACCAATGATGGTAGTCACTAGACTAACCGGAAGACCTCGCTATAGCAATGATGGCAGTCACTAGACTAACCGGAAGACCTCGCTATAGCAATGATGGCAGTCACTAGACTAACCAGAAGACCTCGCTATAGCAATGATGGCATTCACTAGACTAACCGGAAGACCTCCCTGTAGCAATGATGGCAGTCACTAGACTAACCGAAAGACCTCGATGTAGCAATGATGGCAGTCACTAGACTAACCAGAAGACCTCGCTGTAGCAATGATGGCAGTTGCTAGACTAACTGGGAGACCTTGATGTAACAATGATGGCAGTCACTAGACTAACCGGAAGACCTCGCTGTAGCAATGATGGCAGTCACTAGACTAACCGGAAGACCTCACTATAGCGAGGATGGCAGTCACTAGACTAACCAGAAGACCTCGCTGTAGCAATGATGGTAGTCACTAGACTAACTGGAAGACCTCGCTATAGCGGGTATGGCAGTCGATGAGTTAAGGCATATTAGGGAATACGGTGTTAGGCCCGTATTTTCCATTACCTTTGGCACATGAAAGTGTGATGTGGTCAGTATCATGCCTGGCTGCTTTACCTTCCCAGAGTTCTCTGGCACCTATTTTTAGAGGCTGGGTGAGCCCCGGGGCCTTTTTGGTGTGTCTCTGTCTGTCTGTCTGTGACCCCTCGTGGAGCATAGGCCGCCAACAAGAGCTCACCAGGCAGTTCGGTCCTGGGCCACTCTTTCCAACTGTCTCCATGTCTGGTTCATTATTTTGATGTCCGTGTCCAGACTTCTGCGCCAGGAGTTCCTTGGTCTCCCTCTCCTCCTTTTATCCTGTGGGTTCCATGTTAGGGCTTGCCTTGTAGTGCTGGATGTGGATTTCCGTAGGGTGTGTCCGATCCATTCCCATCTTCTTCGTAGGATGTCGTCTTCCACTGGTTGCTGGCCTGTTCGCTGCTGCAGTTCTTGGTTACTTATGGTATCTGGCCATCGTATTTGTAGAATCCTTCTAAGGCATGTGTTAATAAATGTCTGGATTCATTTCATGATCGTAACAGTAGTTCTCCAAGTTTCTGAACCGTAGAGCAGAATGGGCTTTATCATGGTGTTAAATACTCTGATCTTCAATTTAATTGACAACGCTGAAGTTCCCCATATTTTCTTCATCTGATGGAATTTTACTCTTGCCTTGCCCATTCTTGCTTTTACATCAGCTTCTGTTCCTCCCTGCTTGTCTATCACACTTCCCAGATAAGTAAACTTTTCAACCTCTTCCAGTTCCACTTCTTCCAATATAATGGGCATTTCGTTGACCTCATTTACTCTAAGAACTTTACTCTTGCCCTTGTGGATGGTAAGGCCTAGTCTTGAGGAATTTTCTGCCACTAATATGGTTTTCTCTTGCATCTGTTGCTTAGTCTGGGAGAGAAGTGCCAGGTCGTCAGCAAAGTCTAGGTCGTCAAGTTGAGTCCAGAGCGTCCACTGAATACCATTTCTCCTATTTTCTGTTGATTTTCTCATAATCCAGTCTGTGGCCAGGATAAATAGGAATGGTGACAGCAGGCATCCCTGTCTCACTCCGGTGTTAACTTGAAAGGCATCTGTTAGTTGTTGTCCATGGATTACCCTACATGTCATCCCTTCATAGGAGTTTTTAATGATGGTGGTAATCTTCTCTGGTACTCCGTAGTGTCTCAACAACTTCCATAGGGTCTGTCTGTCGACGCTGTCGAAAGCCTTCTCATAGTCGATAAAATTGACATAAAGAGGTGAGTTCCACTCCAGTGATTGTTCTACGATGATACGTAATGTTGCTATTTGGTCTGTACAGGATCTGTTCTTCCGGAATCCTGCTTGTTGGTCCCTGAGTTGTGGATCTACCGCGTCCTTAATCCTATTTAGAAGAACTCAGTTGAGTACCTTTCCTGGTATTGATAGCAGTGTTATACCTCTGTAGTTGGAGCAGGAGCTCAAGTTGGTGTGTACCAGAAAAAAATCCCACTGCTGGGACTGAACCTAGTACCACCAGATTAGTAAACCGAGTGCCTAACCACTCGGCTAACCAGGCCGCCATTGTAAATGTAGAACTACTCTTTTTTTTTTTCTAGTTCCTCAGCAATATAGCCTTTGAAGTAAAGGTAACCCTTCTATGCCTTGGAGACACCTATGAAAGGTATTAGTACCCATATTTGCCTGGACTCTAGAGGGTAATGTGATCAGCATCAGCGATCACCCTAGGATTGTTTGAAACTGGCACATCTGTGCCAGTCTTTCATTTGCATGAAGTACTGTCTGAAAAAAAACTGAGTTTATTAGTCCAACATTCGGTATTTTATACTTCTTTTCTGTTTAAAATTAAAATCATGGTTTATGGTTAGGATCATCATCATTTCACACTAGACATGTCCATAATTAAAAACATATTACAAACATCCGTGGAAAGTAAATGCTCATGTGAAATATTTGTCTTATCTTATTTGTGGTGAGATTTTATCTTTACAGAGAGTGAAGATGCTGTGCAGTAAGGCAGTCAGCGACCCATAGCTGATATGTCAGGGTTAGCAAACCATAGCTGACCAAGACCCTCTCCCACATCTCCATGGGTACCCCCCAGTAACAGGCTTAGCCTGACTAACAGGGCAGGGATCACCAAAGTCCCCATGGTGGTGGAGTCTGCTAAAGAAGCATTGCACACCCCCTGCTTTTTAGCTGTACTCTTGGACTAAAAAAAAAGCAGCCGCCATACCCCACTCCCACGCTGATACGATACTGTACCTCAACACCTCTACAGCATTGGCTGCAAAGAACAACAGCTCGCAGTTACAGGGAGTTCATACAAGAGCACAAGTTAATCTTTACAAAATGCTGACATGCTGAACCAAAGTCAAAGCTGGCTGGTTCTCCTCCATACAAATTGGGCATCATTGTCCTGCTTGCCCAACTATCCACCATCCAATTCCGCCGGTTGCTTTGTACTGGGTTTTTTATAATACGAACTGGTTATGGTAACCAACACCCTTCAAAAGTTTTGGTTTTTCTCTTTATATCGGTAATTTACAGGTAATCGCTTCTTAACACGATCACAGGTCAGCATCATACCTGTCCATCTTTCCTTCCCAGGCCCTAGAAGAAGCCAAGTGTTCATTTCTGTATCTGGGTAACAGGGGTCACCTCCAGCTGGTTTTAAAACCATTCTTCTTCTTCTTCTTCATACGCACACTGGCGATGATACTTGGTACCCTGATTTTTGCCATGCACCTTTTGGCTGGGTATCTCCGACTTCAGCAGCTTTCCTTGCTAGGGCAGACTGTGGTCTTGCTCGGACTGCCATGAAGACAGTGGTGTAGGCTGGCCTGGCCAGAACTTTGTTTTTCAGCCTCTGGTGGGTGTACTTAAGCCCCTTCTCTGTGTCAGATCCAGCATGCAACGATGGCAGGCCAGACGGCTTTGAGACAGTTCCACAGAGACACTCCAACTTTGGGATGAGGAATCCGATGAGTGCCTCGATGATATCCATTCCCCACCACCTACAGTCTGCTGGCTCTGTTTTGTTTACATCATTCTGATAGCCATTGTTGTAAAGACCCATAGGCATGTCACGTCCAGGATTCATTGGTTTCACACCAGATTTTCCTCATCCCTGCCAGCGATCTCCATGTCCCCATCTGTCCACCAACCTGACATTACATTTTACAAAAATAACAATTACAATTAGTGTTGACTGCTACAGGTTTCTTGGCTACAGAAGTAGGTCAGAGTTTTTAAGCAAACAGATCTGTGTTCCCTGTCTCCCAGGGGAGTTTAGAACCATTGACCTTCACAATATCTTACACCCTTCTCTTCCCATCAGGTGTCATATAGAGCTCGTGATGTGTCTCACCATGAGTCTCTATTCTTGGCAGCCTTCTCATTCTCATCAAGGGATTTGATGCCAGTCATCTTAAACCTCTTTTTGTCAGTCTTCTCTTCAGGGGTCTCTCGAGGTGGGCCTCTTTCTCTTTCTCCACATGTTTCTCATTTGATGGCTTGCTCTGTGATTCTGTAACTGTAACCAGAGACTGGCATCCCCCTGCAGTCCGGGCACTCCCATATGTGCTCTGCCTTCTGTTCCAGCACCCACTGAAGTGTGCAGCTCCAGCTGGTTTAGAACCATTTGGTTCTAAACTTAATGGGTGCTGATGGATCCTGTCACACACTGGTTGTGGGTAGCAGACTTTAAAACCACAGTGCACTGGTCTCTCATGGCAAAGGTCGGGGGTTCGAATTCAGCCGGAGACGCCCCAGTCACCCAGCTGTAGAAATGGGTACCCGACTTCTGGAGTTGGGGAAGGAAAGGCGGCCAGGCGTGATACTGACCATATCACCCTCTAGTGTGCTGACAGGTCAAGGAAAATATGGGCACTAACACCATATCCCTATGTGCCTCTAAGGCATGACAGGATTACCTTTACCTTTTTTTTTTTTCTACAAAAGCATCCACTTGCCCTCTTTTTTCTCCCTCAATTCGATCTTCCCCCTGATGTGATTGTAGTCATTCACCCCGATGTCATCCTCCATACACAGCCTATCCATGGTGGCTTTTTCAGTCTCCTCATTGTCCATTCTTAGTTTGCCCTGAGTTGTTGCCATGCCTTTGTCAGGGACCTTGTTGTATGATTCTACATTCATTCATTCTTTCATTCGCAAGTCCCTTGCGGAACTTTACCTCTCTAACAGCTCTCCTGTAGGCCTCTCGGTCGTGAGAAAGATGGCTTGCTGCCGATGTATCCATTTGCAGATCATCAACAATGTCTTGCAGCCATCTTCGCCATGGTCTTCCTCTCTTTCTTTTTCCC
This sequence comes from Achatina immaculata, assembly GCA_009760885.1. Lineage (NCBI taxonomy): Eukaryota > Metazoa > Mollusca > Gastropoda > Stylommatophora > Achatinidae > Lissachatina > Lissachatina immaculata. The sequence goes on from CM019710.1 coordinate 3,742,942, forward strand.
ATTATGTAACCCTTCCAAGACGGTCTTCTCTAAATTCTCATGACGTTTAATGTGTCCAAAATATTTAAGTTTTCTCACTTTAATCCTCTTTACTAGCCAGCCTTCTTTAATATTAAGTTCTTGTAGTATGGATATATTTGTTCTTTTTTATGTCCATGACATTTGAAGAACCCTTCTGTAGTATGTATGTGTTTCTCAGCTGTTTTGTTAAGTATCCAGGTCTCACAGGCATATGTTGTGATGGGAAAGATGCATGCCCTTAAAAATCTTATTTTTGTAGTTCTGTCTGTTCCTCTCCACAGATTTTTAGTTGTTTTACTTTCTGAAGAGCAATAGATGTCCTCCTTTTAATTTCCCTCATTTTCTTTTTAATTTCCCTTTGCATGGCCTGTCCCTCACAGAATGTTGCTCTCTCTCTTTTGATATGATTCTACATGAGACTAGAATTTTTGGGGGAATAAGAACATGATTGTTATATATATATATATATATAAAACTAGAAGAAAACTAGTAACTGCTTTATTTGTTAATGAATTAAGAGATACTAGTGCACTAAATATAATAAATAGAAGGAAGAAGATCAAGAGGAAGACCAAGAGAAATGATACTGGACAGTCTGACGGGATGGTGTGAGAGAAGATCACCAACTGAACTGATGGCCTGCATGAAGGATCGGGTACTCTGGAGAAGCATAATAGCCAACGCCAGTCAGCACGGCATATGATGATGATGATGATGAGTGCACTAACCATTTTACCACTCAGGCATCAAGAATTGTTCTTTTTTCTTTTTTTTTTTTTTTTTTCTAACATATCTGTACCAGGCTTGTAGATGAGAATAAACACACATATTTAAATTATTTTTTCCCTTGCTTCCGTTTCTGTAGCAGTCTGATAGTTTTTTTACCAGATAGGGTTGCTGGCCCTATGACGAACCCTCCTTAGTCGCCTTTTACAATCATGCGTGGTAGGGTACAGTGGTCCTATTCTTTGCAGATCCCGGGTACCATCACCAAAACCATAGAAAACAAGTTGAATTCTTTCCAGACTAAATGTTTACAAAGAATTAGAGAAATATTTTGGCCAAACACCATAAGAAATAACATCTTATTAGCAGAAATGCAGATGAAACCACTGACAACAGTTATTGAGGAAAGACGCTGGCGATGGTTGGGACATGTGCTACGAATGACTGACAATTCACTACCAAAAATAGCACTAAGATGGACACCTCAGGGGAACAGAAGTAAGGGTAGACCAAAAGAGACATGGAGAAGAACAACAGAAAGGATGTTGAGCAATAGAGGGCTCACCTGGGCAAGAGCAGGAAAAAAGGCAAAGGACAGGCATTTGTGGAAAACCCTTGCGGAAGCCCTATGTACCATGGGCACTTAAGGTTCAGAGAGAGAGAGAGAGATTTTAATTATTTGTCTTGGCATATTTCAGATCACAGGTGCCCCTGCTGCAGAAGACTTGCTCACAGATTCACACACAGTGCTGTCCCTTGTTGTTCAGAGCCACCCAGCAGTTATGGTAAGTGTGGTGTGATTTTTTTTCTTTTTTTTTCCACTTTCATCTTCATTTCCTTTTTATTTCTTATCTGTGGTCAGGGACGAGACAGGGCTTGGTTACGTTAATATGAGAAAGAGTTTCGAAGTTACCGAACAGACAACGTGGATCTTCAGAATTGTGAAGCAGTTATAAACCAACAACTCACAGACCTTTGGGAGTCACGACCTCAAATTCCCCCCCCCCCCCCACTAAGCGTCAGAAGCATGGGGGAAGGTGGGGGGGGGTACTCATGAGGACTTATGTTGTTGTTTTACCATCTACAGCAGAGGTTCCTGCCTGGTCCTGTTCCACGGAGGCACCTAGGAGAAGTAGTGTTAGTGTCCATGCTTTCCTTTATATGTGCCACTTGGTCAGTCAGGCCTGTGTGCCCAATTCTTGACTCTTCGAAAATAAAGTCTGTTCGTTCCTCCGTTCGGATGAGATACTTTTCTCTCAGCCTAGCTCTCTTTCATTTTCTCTTGAATTTTCCAGGCATTTCCAAGTTTTCTAATTTTTGTATATTAAAAAAAAATTATTCTTCTTCTTTTTCAGCTTTCCAGGCTATTAAGGTTCATTGCTGCAGATGAAGTTTGCCTTCATTCCTGTTTGTAATCTTCTCTCTCCAGTTGCTGAAGTCAATTTCTTTTATGTCCTCTTCTGTGTTGTCTTTCCATCTCTGTCTTGGTCTACCCCTTACCTTGTTTCCTTCACGACTGTGACCGAGTGAAAGCTGTGTGATGAAGGGGCAGAATGTCAGACGGGCCTGCGTGCCCAATTCTTAACCCTTTGAAAAATAAAGTATGTTCGTTAGTTTGTTCATCTCTTGTACATACGTCATTTTCATTTGTCTGTCCTCTTCCATTCTTTCCACGTGGCCCAACCAGCGTAGTCTGTTCAGTTTCAAGATATTTGTTAATCATTGGGACTTAAATAAGCTGTTAATTTCAGTGTTCTTTCCAGTTCTCCATTCCCCACAAAATTATGGGCCCAAAGGTTCTTCTTAGTATCTTATTCTCAAAGCCCTGCAATTGTTCATCTTTCTTTGTTGTACTCTATTTGAATGATTAAGCCATTGGTGTATTGTTTATATCTATGCCAGTGTTTCTCATAGTGGGTGATAATCCCCCCCCCCCCTGGGCATTGGAAAGGACCAGGAGGGCGGTGAAAGAAAAAAGGGCTAGTGGGGGGGGGGAGTGAAGGAAAAGGGGATGGGGGTGTGGAGTTGAGGGAAAATGAAGCAGCAGAGGTAGTAATACCTTCCTTTTTAGACAGAGGTAGTAATACCTTCCTTCTTAGACAGAGGCAGTAATACCTTCCTTCTTAGACAGAGGCAGTAATACCTTCCTTCTTAGACAGAGGCAGTAATACCTTCCTTCTTAGACAGAGGCAGTAATACCTTCCTTCTTAGACAGAGGCAGTAATACCTTCCTTCTTAGACAGAGGCAGTAATACCTTCCTTCTTAGTCAGAGGCAGTAATACCTTCTTTCCTTATCACTTTTCAACCCGATACTGAGAAACCTGTGTCACTACATGAAAAACTCATCCATCACATTAAAAGTTGAGAAAACGATGGCAGTAGGTGAGTTATAAATGTACTCTTTCATATTGTTAAATTGGTTTGCTAGCTGAAGTTTTTTAGTTGTGTAATGCATATCCTAGTTTAAAAGGCCATTTTATGAGTAGTGCATTGTTGGGAGAGGGGGGGGGGTTAGGATGTGGCCTGGGAGAAAAGGGGCCAGCAGCCAGAACAAGCCTGGGAAACGCTGATCTGTACTGTCCGAGCATACTTCTGCCATATACCGAATATTAGGTTTAAAACATAGATTGTGTTTGAGATTGTAGCATGACATTTATTTGAATGATTTTTGTAACAGTTTCACGAACATGCTTTCTAATGAGCAGTCCTTTTTATTTTTTCCTGGAAGCTTCTGCTTTGAATGGCCTGTCCCTCACAGAACCTTGCTCTCTTTCTCTCTCTCTTTTTTTTTTTTTTTGATTGCTGGTCTGGCAGCATCTCATTATCTGACCAGTCCGCCTGCTTCAGTGAGTGTGGTGTTTAGAATGTCAGTGTTTCTGGGCTTCCCCATCATTATTCTTTCCCAGGAAGTGTAACCCCCTCAACAAATTGTTATTCTCCATACTATGGCTTTACTGTAATACATGTTCGTCCAATGAGAAAAAAAAACAAACTTCAGGATTTATGTTCTATGAACATTATCTGTTAGCCTATCATATACTAGGTTTCTGGAAGTCATGACCCAGAGGGGCCTCCCCCCCCCCCAACCCCGCGGAGTTCATTCATTCATTCATTCATTTGCATGCCCCTTGCGGAACTTTGCCTCCCAAACAGCACTCCTGTAGGCCTCTCAGTTGTGAGCAAGATGGCCTGCTGCTGCTGCAGATCGTCAACGATGTCTTGCAGCCATCTTCGGATTATCATGAGTGTAAAGGGCTAAAACGCTTTTCTGAAGGTGGGGGAATATTTCTCGTGATGATCCAGGAAGTGTGTAGTCAGTTTGCTTTTTTTGTAGTAGAGAGTTTTTTTTTTTCAGTAGTGGGGAGTTTGTAATTTTAAATTGCCATAAATACTAAAAATAAGCATTGCATCGTTTCTGTGTACAGCGTTGTGGCCGTGATACTTGATACTAAGAAAAAATAAAGGTGTTAATAATGTCATAAGTGTTTGGTAGGCAGAGAATTAAAAAGCTTTATAATCAGGACACTTGTGGCTGTTTTTTTTCATTTTCTATAGGGGAGAACCAATGAAGAAAAAGAAGAGAGTGGATCCAACATTGACCGCAGCTCGTATGGCAAAGCGGATGAAAAAGATTGACAGGGAGATAAAGAGACTGTCAAGATTTGGAAGAATTCTTAAACCCGTGGAAGAAATAGAAATGGACAGCAGGAAACTTGCCCTGGCAAGGTTTGTTCTGTTTATTTTTTTGTTGAATGACCAAGAGAAATGATACTGGACAGTCTGACGGGATGGTGTGAGAGGAGATCACCAACTGAGCTGATGGCCTGCATGAAGGATGGGGTACTCTGGAGAAGCATAATAGCCAACGCCAGACGGCACGACACCTGATGATGATGATGATGAATGTTTTTCATTTATTTATTTTTTTTTTTTTTTTTAGTCTGATTAGTTTTACCTGGGTGCTGTATGACAATAAGAAGCACTTACTACTGGTTCCTGGCATTTGCAGGTGTCTCAGGAGAGGCAGTAGTGATGGCTCAATAATTTTTCGAAACCGATATGACTGTACCTGTCTTTCACTTTGCATGAAGAACTTTCCAAAATACCAGTTTCCCCAGTAATTTTTCCCTTTTTTTTTTTTTTTAAATATAAAATTAAACGTACTTTACGAACATCAGTGGAAAGGAAATGTTTGCTTGAAATTTTTCTTACTTTATTTGCGACGAGATTTACCGTTCACAGAATTCTCACATGCCAAAACCAGAGTCAAAACTGGCCGATTCTCCTCCATACAAACTGAGCATCATCATTTTCATGGCCTGACTCTCCTCCAACCAATTTTCACTGGTTGCTTTTTAACTAGGTTTTTTTTTTTTTATTATTATTAGTGTAAACCAGTTACAGTAACTGACAACCTCCAAATGTTTCAGTTTGTTTGTTTGTTTTTTTTTTCATTTTTTTTATTGGTAATTTACCAGTAATTGCCAGTTAATGTGATCACTGGTCAGGGACTGTGTGAATAAACCGCAAAAGAAAAATCTGGAAGGAGGGGCTCTGAGGTTCTTTAGTCTATCCACTTTCTGGCATCCCCTGCCAACTCTGCTAGATTTTCAAGTGCATGGATCTTGTTCTTTCTCTTAAGTTAAACTGGCAGTGTTGAGAGGAGAAAGTATAGTACGAGCAAGGTGCTTTCTGCATACCAGTTGTCTAGGTAGGGCAGGATAAGAGAGATAAGATAGCCAACTCTGAGGTTCTGTAACATTCTAAGCTTAGAGTAGCCGACTCTGAGGTTCTGTAACATTCTAAGCTTAGAGTAGCCGACTGTGAGGTTCTGTAGCATTCTAAGCTTAGAGTAGCTGACTCTGAAGTTCTGTAACATTCTAAGCTTAGAGTAGCCGACTCTGAGGTTCTGTAACATTCTAAGCTTAGAGTAGCCCACTGTGATGTTCTGTAACATTCTAAGCTTAGAGTAGCTGACTCTGATGTTCTGTAACATTCTAAGCTTAGAGTAGCCAACTCTGAGGTTCTGTAACATTCTGAGCTTAAGTAGCCGACTGTGATGTTCTGTAACATTCTAAGCTTAGAGTAGCCGACTCTTAGGTTCTGTAACATTCTAAGCTTAGAGTAACTGACTCTGAGGTTCTGTAACATTCTAAGCTTAGAGTAACTGACTCGAGGTTCTGTAACATTCTAAGCTTAGAGTAGCTGACTCTGAGGTTCTGTAACATTCTAAGCTTAGAGTAGCCCACTTTGATGTTCTGTAATATTCTAAGCTTAGAGTAGCCAACTCTGAGGTTCTGTAACATTCTAAGCTTAGAGTAGCTGACTCTGAGGTTCTGTAACATTCTAAGCTTAAGTAGCCGACTGTGATGTTCTGTAACTTTCTAAGCTTAGAGTAACTGACTCTGAGGTTCTGTAATATTCTAAGCTTAGAGTAACTGACTCTGAGGTTCTGTAACATTTAGGCTTAGAGTAGCTGACTCTGAGGTTCTGTAACATTCTAAGCTTAAGTAGCCGACTGTGATGTTCTGTAACATTCTAAGCTTAGAGTAACTGACTCTGAGGTTCTGTAACATTCTAAGCTTAGAGTAACTGACTCTGAGCTTCTGTAACATTCTAAGCTTAGAGTAGCCGACTGTGATGTTCTGTAACATTCTAAGCTTAGAGTAGCCAACTCTGAGGTTCTGTGACATTCTAAGCTTAGAGTAGCCGACTATGATGTTCTGTAACATTCTAAGCTTAGAGTAACTGACTCTGAGGTTCTGTAACATTCTAGGCTTAGAGTAGCTGACTCTGATATTCTGTAAAATTCTAGGCTTAGAGTAGCTGACTGTGATGTTCTGTAACATTCTAAGCTTAGAGTAACTGACTCTGAGGTTCTGTAACATTCTAAGCTTAAAGTAACCGACTCTGAGGTTCTGTAACATTCTAAGCTTCCATCAGTGAAGACAGTACTAAGCAGCGAAGATTGAGATGGCGAATGTGTAACAAGAATTGATGGGAGCCATATTCCCAAGCAGGTTTTGTATGGCAAACTTACAGAGGGAAGGAAGCCAAATGGTATACCTGAACTGAGATATATAATTTGCTATTCCATTAAGGCGTATTAGGGATACGGTGTTGGGCCCCTATTTCCAAGACCATCAGCACATGAACGTGTGATGTGGTCAGTACCACGCATGGCCCCATTTACTTTCCCAGGTTTCTGTGGTACCCATTTTCAGAGGCTTGGTGGACCCCAGGGCCTTTTTTGGTGTGTATCAGAAAAAAGGTCGCACTACTGGGACTTGAACCTGGTACCCCGGATTAGTAAACTGATCGCCTAACCACTCAGCCAGTCTGAGATATAAAAATATTTGTAAGTCATCAGCGTGAGATTTTTCCAACAGCCATGATGTCTGGGAAGAACTTGTGAAAGATCGAGTCTTGCAGAGAACAATTCTGTACAAGGGTGCAGCAATATCTGAAGAGGAAGTGAGGGCCAAACTTGAAATTAGGAGGTCTTCTTCTTCTTCTTCTACGTTCGAGGTTGTTGATCAGATCCTGGTCCCTGTCGACATGACAAAGCTCACAGTCCTCTCCAGATCCTGATCGGAGCCCCCCAAAGCTTTTGCCCCAAGCTCGTGTCCTCTGGCCGTGTCTCACACCTCAGGTCTGCATGGTTTGGGCACTCTTGGAGGATACGTTCTGGAGGGAGATGTATGAAATAAGAAGACAAAACCCTGCAGCACAAATATTGTTTGTTGGCTACTGTGGCCTGGATGTACAGATCCAGCATTCATAGGGTCAGCCATGAGAGAAGCTGCTCCACAAGTTGATGCTTAGCAAAAACCCACAAAACCATGTCCTTACATGAAAAGTGCCACCGCTTTGTCCATTTGTGTTGCCTCTTTAAGCAGGTTCCCCAGAGCGGTTGGTGCAGTTATCAGGGACCAGCAGCCCACGGGCAAGTCCAGACCATAAATTTATCTCCCTTCGGTGCTTCTAGTTAGAGGATTTAGGTCTGGCCAGTCCAGGTGATCCTTATGTTGTAATTTAGAAAAACCTGGTATTTCCAAAATCACTTCATGTAAAGTGGAAGACAAGTACAGTTGTACTGGTTTAATAAATATCCTAGCACTATCACTGGTTACATTTCCATCATTCTTTTTCTTAATTTATGTACATCTTACGTTTATACTACTCTTTATCTCTTAATTTATATACATCTTAAGTTTATACTACTCTTCATATCCTCTTTTGATGCAGAGAGAGAAAGAGAAACAACCCAGCCTTAACATTTGATGAGAGTGAATCAAGGGCACTCCTTCACAAAGAATGGGCAGCATACAGAAGCAGGAAGTGGTGCCAGGAGTACCTGGTTTATAAGAGAGTCTTTGGTGCCCAAGAGGAGGCATTGCAGGAGTTAAGGGCAGAGTCAGAGGACTTATATCAAGAGGCTTTAAAGGTGAGGAAGTGAGTTAAGGGCAGAGTCAGATGACTTATATCAAGAGACTTTAAAGATGAGGAAATGAGTTAGGGGCAGAGTCAGAGGACTTATATCAAGAGACTTTAAAGGCGAGGAAGTGAGTTAGGGGCAGAGTCAGAGGACTTATATCAAGAGACTTTAAAGGTGAGGAAGTGAGTTAGGGGCAGAGTCAGAGGACTTATATCAAGATACTTTAAAGGTGAGGAAGTGAGTTAGGGGCAGAGTCAGAGGACTTATATCAAGAGACTTTAAAGGTGAGGAAGTGAGTTAGGGGCAGAGTCAGAGGACTTATATCAAGAGACTTTAAAGGTGAGGAAGTGAGTTAGGGGCAGAGTCAGAGGACTTATATCAAAAGGGTTTGAAGGTGAGGAGGAACTTTGAGGGGGTTTAGTCTGCATTTCTGTGGAGTCTAGATTCATCATAAAACCTGTTGTGTGTAGCTAGCTATGTCCCATGACAGTTGCAGGCTGTAAGAGTGTGGAGTGTTAATGCCTTCACAGGTTCTAGGCTACTACAGGAGTTGAAGTAGGGAGGCCAGCATCTGTTTTCATTGCCTTTGTTTTCACTGGGAAACTCTCCAGGTACCCATTTTTTTTTTTTTAGGCTGGGTTGACCCCAGAGAGACAATGTACTTTCATAGGACATGCAATGAGAAGAGGGGGCATTGAAAATATTATAACAACAGGAAAAATAGAAGGAAGAAGATCAAGAGGAAGACCAAGAGAAATGATACTGGACAGTCTGACGGGATGGTGTGAGAGGAGATCACCAACTGAGCTGATGGCCTGCATGAAGGATCGGGTACTCTGGAGAAGCATAATAGCCAACGCCAGTTGGCACGGCACACGATGATGATGATGATGTCCCCAGTGCTGGTTGGTCTGAAAAGAATTCTGCTCTGGTGTGAAGTTGAAACAGGGATGTTCTGATTGACGGGCAACTCGCACTAACCACAACACCACACTGTGGCTCCTTTTATCTGTTCCCGATTGTTTGGATCAGCATTTTGTTATATCTCTTCCATGCTGCCTGGCAAACTTTCATATTATGTTCCTTTATTATGTCTGTTACAATGTCTGTCCGCCTTAGTTCAGGCCATCTTATGGCAGCAGTTTTTACTTGCCTAAGTAAGTAAAATGTTGCAGGGAAAAGGCTTGAGCTTCTCAAGAGCTTGGCCAGGGAAACAGACAAGGGGGGGAAAAGGGAAGAGTTTGACCATGATGTTGGGAGGATGGTGATGGCTGAATGCTTTAAAAAAAAAAAAATACCTGTAATTGTTGCGTTTTGGATGGAAGATTTTGTCAAGTGTTTTGGAGCTACAAACTCTGTGAGTCATTCATTATTGCCGTCATGTTGGAATGTCTCCATCTGTAACTGGTCATTGGCCTCGGTTTGACTGTGAATGATTGTCAGAGTTTGTTCCTGTGTGTTGTTCATATTATGTTTTATTGCACTTTCATCAACGACAGTTACATACAGCCTCATTCACTCATTTATTAGCATGTCCCTTGGGGAACTTTGCTTCCTGAAAGGCTCTCTTGAAGGCCTCTTGGTTGTAAGCAAAATGCCCTGCTGCAGATGCATCCATTCATAAATAATCGTCTTTGTACTATACAGCCTTGACTTGCAAAATACATACTTAAGTAAACAGACAAAAACTCTTGACGATAGTTCTCTAGTTTCCTCCATTCGTATGCAGCAACCCTTCATCATCCTGTGCCATCTCACCAAGAAAAGTTGGCTACAACCATCTTCAACCTGCTCTGTCTTTTTTTTTTTTATCCCAAAAGTGCACCAGGCTAAGCTGAATCCAGTCCACCTCCTTATGTTGTCCAGCCATCCAGATTTGTACTTTCTCTCAAACATGGTTTTCGTTGTAGCAGTTTTGCCTATCAGTATACCTGAAATTATTATTATGTGCCGTGCAGGACAGAGTTAGGGGCCGGCTAGCGTAGTGGTTAGAGCACTCGTCTAGCAACCAAATGGTCGAGGGTTCGAATCCCCAGCTGAGCGGGATTTTTTTTCCGACCAATACGGCCCTGAGGTCGACCCAGCCTCGTAAAATGGGTACCAGAGAAAATCTGGGAAGTAAAGGCAGCAAGGAAAGGAACTGGTCACCCTACCTCATACGCTGATGACCCAGCATAATGAGGTCTCTAACGCTTCACCCCCTACGGCATTTGCTATGGGACTATCTATACTTTACTTTTTTTAGGACAGAGTTGGTGATCATGCTTCTCCATCTTGTGCTGTCCTTGTTTCCAATTAGTTTAGATGCTTTTCTTTTTTTTTTCTCACACCACTTGGTCGGTCCACCGGGATTTTTCTCTTGGCCTTCCTCTCTTCCTTTTTTTTTCCTTTGAATTTTCCAGTGATTACTAGGTTACCCATCTTCTGTCTATTCAAGACATGTCCAAGAAATTCAGGCTGTCTTTTTCTTGTCATTTTAACTCATCTTCATTGTTCTGAAACTTCTTTGAGAACCTCATCATTTGTATTTTTTGTCTGTCTGTCCAGGGTATTTGTTGCATCTTTCTCTAAAACCACATCTCTGTTGTCTGTCCAGGGTATTTGTTGCATCTTTCTCTAAAACTACATCTCTGTTGTCTGCCCAGGGTATTTGTTGCATCTTTCTCTAAAACCACATCTCTGTTGTCTGCCCAGGGTATTTGTTGCATCTTTCTCTAAAACCACATCTCTGTTGTCTGCCCAGGGTATTTGTTGCATCTTTCTCTAAAACCACATCTCTGTTGTCTGCCCAGGGTATTTGTTGCATCTTTCTCTAAAACTACATCTCTGTTGTCTGCCCAGGGTATTTGTTGCATCTTTCTCTAAAACCACATCTCTGTTGTCTGCCCAGGGTATTTGTTGCATCTTTCTCTAAAACCACATCTCTGTTGTCTGCCCAGGGTATTTGTTGCATCTTTCTCTAAAACCACATCTCTGTTGTCTGCCCAGGGTATTTGTTGCATCTTTCTCTAAAACCACATCTCTGTTGTCTGCCCAGGGTATTTGTTGCATCTTTCTCTAAAACCACATCTCTGTTGTCTGCCCAGGGTATTTGTTGCATCTTTCTCTAAAACCACATCTCTGTTGTCTGTCCAGGGTATTTGTTGCATCTTTCTCTAAAACCACATCTCTGTTGTCTGTCCAGTTTCTTTGACATCTTTTTCTTGACTGTCCAGGTTTCACAGCCTAATAGCAATATCTTGGCTGTATATGGTGGCCTGGTTAGCTGAGTGGTTAGGCGCTCGGTTTATTCATCCGATGGTATGGGTTCAGTCCCAGCGGTGGGATTTTTTTTTTATAGTGCATATCAGAAAAGTCCCTGGGTTCACTCAGCCTAAAAATGGGTACGAGAGAAATCTGAGAAGGTATGTGTTGCCAGGCATGATGCCGACCACGTCACACTTTCATGTGCCGAAGATCATGGAAAATATGGGCCTAACACCATATCCCCAATATGCCTTAATGGCATGGAAGCAGGAGTTTTGCCTTAATTTTACCTATATAGCAATGTAATACTCTTGTTCATAGAATATGCCCCCTTTTTTTTTTTATCCGTATTTCAAATGTCTCCATTTCTTTCTCATTGTCTTATATAATTTCAGTGCTCGATTACTAAATCTTTTGGCTGATTAATCTAGCCTGGTTGTGTTGAGTTTATTTGTCAGGTTATTAAATTAGAAAACTGCTCACAGAACTCTTTTCTGCATGTGCCAAAATGGTTTCCAGACTCAAAAGCACATCATGCTGTGTTGTAAGAGCCCCAGACCTGGCTTCCCCTAGGTAAATAGCTTGGGTGGTTGGCTGTGGATTTGTGTGAAGAACAGTGGGGTTCATGGAGGTGACCCATCTCCTTTCTGGGTTGCCAAGCACATGAAACGAAGTGCAGACAGAAGAAAAAAAAAAAACACTGCTAAGTGCTGTGAATTCTGATACCCTTTTCATTTGTTAACAATTCTTCCTCCTTCCTTCCATTTTCAGTACTCCGAGCCTTGAAAAAGCTCATTGCTGCACATACAGCCTGTTTCTTTTTTCATCTGTTCCAGAGTTTCTCTCTTCATTCGTTTCCTGCAAGTTCTCTTAGATCTTCTTTCGTGTCATTCCATCTTTGCTGTGTACTGTTCCAAGCATCTTGTGTGTGTGTCTATGAGTTTGGTCTATGACTCTTCCATTCTTTCTACATGATGTAGCCATCTGTTAGCTTGGGAGATGCAGATCATGGATGGGCCACGTGGAAGATGTAATCTGTGAGGTGTGCCCTTCTGAGAATATATGTCCTGGACAAGAATGGGTGCCCACACCACGAGACTTCAAGTGGTTCTTTTTGTTCATGTTATGCTGGACAGAAGATCTAGGAAACATATTCTTATGCAGAGGTCAAAGGACTAGTTAGTGGAAACACTAACACGGCAGTGCTGTTATTTATACAGACTGATCTATGGTTTGGGGCAAGAGGTGCGTCTAGGCCTTTTGAGTAACAGAACAGCGAAAGAAGCCAATGGTGCTTTGTCTTCAACCAGCAGCCTGACAGTGGAAACCATGGCTGTGACAAAAGCCCTGAGCTGGCTCAAGTCACAAGACTACACACGAGCCATGGCTGTGACAAAAGCCCTGAGCTGGCTCAGGTCACAAGACTACACACAAACCATGGCTATGACAAAAGCCCAGAGCTGGCTAAAGTCACAAGACTACACACAAACGATGGCTATGACAAAAGCCCAGAGCTGGCTAAAGTCACAAGACTACACACAAACCATGGCTGTGACAAAAGCCCTGAGCTGGCTCAAGTCACAAGACTACACACAAGCATGCATCCTGAGCGACTGGATAAACATGTTGAAGAAAACTCAGGCTTGTTTTCTAAATCAGTAGTGGCTCAGATCCCTGCAGATGTCGCAGATCCATCAACCACTTAGTTTATGTACCAGGGCATGCAGGTGTCTGGGGAAATGAAAGAGATCAGTTGCCTGAGTCAGCTGTCAGGCAGGCATCATCAGTTCTGTAAGAGAAGCTGGTCAGACAAAGGACTTCACTGACAACTGTGAATCAGCGCCATCAAGAATGAATGAGTGAAACTTTGGGTAGTGAAAGCTGAAAAATTCATCAAGAGCTCCAGGTGGATGGCCAGCCAACAAAGAACAGGTGTAATCAGTTACTGTACACTGATAGAGTATGACAGTATTCTCTTGATTGATGAGAGATAAGCAGTATTGGTACTCAGGAGACAGTTAATAGAGTGAATACCCTTGGTTGAAAGATCTTGGTTAAGGGCATAGGCAAGGGTCTTGAGATAAGCATGCAGCTTGAAAAACTGAGTGGGTACAGTTATGATATAAATACCACTCAAGATTAGCTGGAGGGGGGGGGGGTGCTTAGTATGTTTTGGAAAAGGGAGCCTTACTTGTTTTGGAGAGCATTACTAAGTTTTGGTTAGGAGAATGTCTTGTTTTAGAATAGGGTTTTTTTGGTAGTAAGTTTTTGGTAGAGGCAGTTTAGGTCAAGATGAAGTGGTTAGTTTTTGAGAGTAACAGTTTTTGGTAGAGGCAGTTTAGGTCAAGATGAAGTGGTTAGTTTTTGAGAGTAACAGTTTTTGGTAGAGGCAGTTTAGGTCAAGATGAAGTGGTTAGTTTTTGAGACAGTTTGAAGAGTTTTATTGTTAGGTATACATTCTTTTTCTGTTGGAATCTTTGTATGTCTTTATTTTTTTTATTTTTTTTGTTGCAAGTAAATTGTAAAGGTTTCTCCCCACATGGCATTGAATATCTCACACCAGGAATTGTCATTGTATTTGTCTTATCAGCCTGATGGGCTGTGTTTCCATCCTCGTAATATCATCTATCATTTTAGCCATTAATAAATGTGGTATTCAGTATTTTTAAAGAAGTAGCTTTGCTTTAGTTTCTCATGGAATATTCTGTTGAAGTTGATTGACTGCAGGTTTCAGTGTAGTACAGTTACTACTTGGTGTTCTGCTGCAGTATGTTGGAGAGCCTGGTGTTCTTGTGTTGCGGTGTGAGTAGTTAAGCAACAGATTTCTCAAACTTGGCTCAACATCGAAGCATTATAAAATAGCAACAAGAGAAATAACAAGAAAGTAATAGTTTAAGCAGAGACGCACCCTGTAAAAGATTCAGTCCTTCGTTCCAGTCTTTCATTCAAATCTGACAGTCAGATTACAGATATACTTTTTTTAAGGAGATAACGAAGAGGAGATTGGAGCACCTACAGATGTGTCCAGAATGCATAGATTGATGGTCCTTCCTAACCAGCCATATTTAACAGTAGAGGCATTTAGCAGTTCCTTGTACAAACTATAGGTTTTTTTCTGGCTGGTTTTGACTCTATGAACTCCACTGTACATTTCCTTGCCTTGTCTCGTCTACTTCCTCATATACCTGTCATTGTTGAGGGGACAAATAGACGTCTTGACAGGGCTTGGCGGATTGCTTCATATAATGGTATATTTAAGGTTTCTGTAACTTCCTCTCTCCAGCTCTTGCATGGGTGGCTTCTTCCTGTGTTACAAATCTTAGTGCGAATATTTTTTGTGGCTGTGCTGTCTGGCAGTAGCCATCCTACATAGCCAAACCATTCAACTTTTTGTTTATTGCTGTATTTACTGATGAGACTAGAATTTCTTCTTAGTACATCTTCAGCCGACATAAGCAACATTTGCAATGTGTGATCAAAATTTTTATCATTTCAGATCGACTACTACTTTTTGCCTGTGGAATTTGAAGGCCCAAAGTTGACCCCACCAATCAAAGACTATATGGCTCCTGATGGAGATTATGTGGATACAACAAGAAAATACTAGACACTTGACACTGAAAGTTGGATGGATGTATGTGTGTATGTGCTATTGTAATGAACACTTGTAGAATGAAAGGCAGAAGTATGAGTAACGATAACATATGCAATATTATCAATCTGTAAAATGTTATTATTCTTTGCTCCTGAAACTTGGACATTATCTTACATCCTTCCCATGCCGTTAAACGTCACATAGAGCTCGCATAGTTGTTTGCCAGGTTTTCCTGTTCTCGGCAAGTCTTTCAACCTCATCAAGGGATTTTATGCCACTGATCTGGCTTCTCTTAACAGTGTCCTCTTTAGAGTTTCACGTGGTTGACCTCTTTTTCTTTGGCCTGTTGTGCTAAACTCGATAGCTTGTTTTGGTATTCTCCGATTGTATCTTCTCATCACATGGCCTACATATGTCCATCTTCTTTTTCTTATCACCCATAAGGCAGGTTGTTGTTTGCTCTTCTGTCTTATCTCTGCATTGTTCTTGAATTCGTTCCACTTTATACCAAGTATTTTCCTTAGGGGCATTTGTTTTCAAAAGACATTATACAGGTAGATAAAACACAAATTGGAAGCAACAAAGACTTGGTTGGGGGGAGAACTGTCTTTTGATAAGTTTTAGAAAACTACTGAACGCAAATGAATACCTTTAAAAAAAACCACATTCAGAATTCTTTGGATGCGTCACGAGAAGACAGAAGTTAGAGAACCTGACAACCTCTGGGAAAACTCACAGGGGGAAAAAAGACAGAGATCAACACAAGAAAAATTTCTTAAAGGACTGACAAAGTGAATTGTAAGGAGAAGAAGAAGAAGAAAGCAATAATTTTTAAAAAAATAAAAATGATGAGTATTATGGAATATAAAAACAGTAATCGGTACATGAATGAATGAATGTGACAGGTGCTTTCATATTGAAAGCTGAAAACGTCTACAAATATAAAGGATAATTCACTTTGAAATAGAAGATATGTGTAGTTGTGACCTTTTTTTTTTTTTTTAAAATGAAAAAAAACAGGAGGTGAATCTACACTAGGTTTAAAATTTTATAAATAATAAAGGGCCAGCATTTGGCAGATAAAAGTTAACCTTTTTTTTCATTTTTTTTACTTATGTTGTGTTTCTGCAGGGTACTGGCCTTTGTGTTTTTCAGGTGTTTCTTTAGCCTGAGAGTTTATTATGAAGTTCTTTTTTCTTTCTAAAAGAAGACATTTTTATAAATCTCCTTGTGGCTGGTGAAGACATTGTCTGACCTGGCATTCAGCAAACCATACCTGGCAGACTAGTGTCAGGGCTGGTGAATTGTTTCTGACCAAGACCCTTTACCACCTCTCTTACAACAACAGGCCTTAGCCTGGTTAACAGGCTAGACATCTGTGGAGTCTGCTAAAGAAGCATTGCATACACTCCCCCCCATCCCCTTTTTAGTTCTACTCAGAGACTGGAAAAAACAGCCACCATAACCCACTCCCAATCCAGCAACATGCTGTGCCTTGTCTTCACTGCACTGGCTGTATATAACAACTGCTTGCAGTTCCAAAAGAGACAGGAAAGACCAGACAGATCATCTTGGTTTGTGTCATGTGGTTTTGATAAACCGTGGTTTGTTTTTTTTTTTTAAATATAGCTCTACTTAAAAATCACTATCTCAGGGTTTCTCATCCTGTAAGGAATTACCCCCTCGTTGGGAACCGGTATCACAGACTGACGGTGTTGGCCTGTATTCTGAACTGCAGATAAATATTCCAACAGCTTTAGTCTGTCAATCTGTTGAACCGATTCCGAGGAGGAATTTCTCATAGGTTGCGAACCCTTGAGATGGTAATTTTCTGGTCATTCTCTCACACCCCCCCCCCCCCAAAAAAAAATTCTCCACAGAATGAGAAACCCTGCACTATCAGTTTCCTTGAGGGACTCTAACGAGGATATGCCATTATCTGCACATGCCATAGATCTGCAAATACAGGGTCCGGCATAAAGCGTAGCTGGATTTAACTGACGTAGTGCATAGAAACTGAATAAGTGTGAAAAAAAACATGACGTCAAAGATGAAGCAGACAAACTCTTTTTTAACAACTGCTTTTTGGCAAACACAACATCATATATTCACCACTGAAACTTTATTTTAAAAGTGGAGAATCGTCTGTTACTTTACAATGAAAGTTTTGCCACCATTTTGAGTTGCATCCCCGTCATAATGTTCCAGATCGGAGAACAATTTTGAGGCGAGTCAAAAAATTCAAGGAAACCGCTAATTGCTTTAATAACAAGTCTACTGGTCATCCAAGAACTCAACAGACACCTGAACGAATTCAAGAAGTCCAGAAAAATGCATTGCTTCGTAGCCCTCAGCAATCAGCTGTTAGGCATGATTTGGCACTTGGTATACTGGATCGCCTGCTATGTCGCATCACTCCTAATCATCTGCATCTCCACCTTTACAAGTTGCAAGCTGTGCAGCAACTGAATGATTTGGATAAAATTAACAGACTTGACTTTGCTACCGATTTTCTAGCACACACTGAAGAAAATCCAAACTTGCTCAATAACCTCATAATGTCTGATGAAGCACATTTTGAGTTGTCAGGAAGTGTGAACAAACATAATTTCAGATACTGGTCAGCTGAAAATCCACAATTACTGGTGAGAAACTGCTCCATAGTGAACGAGTAATAGCATGGTGTGGCACTGCATCATTCAGCGTTCTTGGCCCATATTTTTTTTTAAGTCTTAAGACAGGCATCCTCTTACTGTTAATAGTGATCTCTGTGTGCAGATGCTAAATGAATACTTCATTCCAGACTTGGCCAATAGAAATAAGACACTAATATGGTTTCAACAAGATGGAGCAACTGCCCACACAGCCCTTCAGTCCATGACCATGCTGCGACAAGCATTTCCCAATCGTCTTATTTCCAGATTTGGAGATATTCATTGGCCGGCAAGGTCACCGGATTTATCGGCCGCAGACTTCTTTTTATGGGGGTATCTCAAGAACATGGTGTATGCTAGTCGATCACATTCAATTGCAGGCCTAAAGGATCAAATCTGACACTGTATTCAAAATATCCCTTTGAACATGTTAAACGGTGTTATGCAAGAATTTTCCAGATGCCTGGCTGAATATATCAAATGTAATGGCAGTCATCTAACCGGCATAATTTTCAAAACCTAAATATGATTGTCAGTAATAATAAAAATATTCACTTTTCTGAGTTTCATTTCATTTTTTTTTTTTACCAAAAACATGTATAGCACTTATTTATTTTCCATTTTTAAAATCCAGCTATGCTTTATGACAGACCCTGTATATGGGAAAACTATTTTACTGTAGTTTTTATTTTTTTTTAACATTGTTTTGTTTAAAAAAGGTGTTTAAGCAGATCAATACAAGCTATGGGCCTAAATCTTGCCCCAGGAGAAGAACACGCATAGAGAAACAGGTGATGGGATCCATGGAGATGATCTATCTCTTTGTCTGGACGGTTAAGCAGTTCAAACTGAATGCAACCACAATTAGCGACCCACAGCTGATATGCCTGTGTCAGCGAACCAGAGGTGACCAAGACCCTGTCCCAACTCTCCGTTGGTACCCCCAGTAACAGGCCTGGCCTGGTTAATTGGGGCAGGGATCGCTATAATCCCCATGGTAGTGGAGTCTGCTAAAGCAGTACCGTACACCCCGTGCTTCTTAGCTGTACTCCGGGACTGAAAGAAGCAGCCACCATATCCTGCTCCCACGCCGATATGATGCTGTACCTCAACACCTTCACAGCACCAACTGTAAGGAACGCCAGCTCATGATTCCAGGGAGCTGTGAGACAAGACAAAGACAGCTGAAAGCAAGACAAGGACCTGTCAGAAAACAAACTCAATGAGGCCCACCTCAGACAGCATTAAAGACAAAGCAAGAAGGCTGCTTAAATTATCTCTCTCGACTTGGAAAGTGAAGTTACTTGCAGCAGACTTCACGATTAAGACCTTCCATGCATTCATGGTGCTGGATGAGGAGTTGGCCTAATTCATTAAATATATCCCACAAAAGGGAAAGATCCCACTACTAAAAGAAAAAAAAAAAACCAACTCTACCAGGTCCGTATGTGCCCTGCTTACACAAAAGAGCATCATGAGGAGGAAGGATACAACTTTGGCCAGTCATTAAATGCTTTACTCCAAGCAAATCACCTTCATTCCTAGGCCAAGAACTGTACTCAACAGCATCAACAATCTGCCTTTCTGTAATATAAATGACATTTTTCTTTAATGTGATTTCTTAATACAATGAAAGTGTCTAAAAGTGGATGACAGATTGGAAACAGCTGCACGTGCATGAATTATGTAATGTTCAGCTTAACTTGTGACACAAAGATTACAATTACATACACTATATTAAATATTGTCTCTTCTTTTTGTTTGCCACATGATTATACTTTCCCCCATTCTTCTCTAAGGTTAATTCAAAATTTGCCTGGGATAAACAACAAAACAAAAACCTCTGAAACAAGGAATAAAAATCAGATATTACCAAATACATACAAGATCTTCCTTGACCTTTTCCACTGTAAAAAAAAAAGAGGTGCACCGGACACAGAGTTTAAATAATTGGTTCTATACGAGTAACTCATTTCTTGATTAGCAGAATGTAAATAGTAGATTCATGGAAACAGCCGATCAGAAAAAAAAAAAAAAGGTACATATAATGCTGTTATGCCTTGGGGGCACTTGAGGGGTACGATGTTAGTGCCCGTATTTTCCTTAAACTGTCATCACACACATATATTTTGGACATGTTAAACGTTATGATAACCTAGAGAAGACCGTCTTGGAAGGGTATATTATGGGAAAAAGAGAGGAAGACCAAGACGAAGATGGCTGCAAGGCATTGTTGATGATCTGCAAATGGATGCATCAGCAGCAGGGCATCTTGCTCACAACAGAGAGGCCTACAGGAGAGCTGTTAGGGAGGCAAAGTTCCGCAAAGGACATGCAAATGAATGACTGTCATCACATGTGGTGATGATGATGTCAGCAATCATGCCTGGCCATCTCCTTCCCCAACTCCAGAAGAAGCTGGGTGACCCCTGAGTGACTGAGGCATCTCGGGCTGAATCTGAACAACCAACCTTTACCCAGAGAGACCAGTGCACTAACTGCCTGGCCACTCAGGTGCACCAATTTGCTAAATGTAATTCTTTTTCTTTCAGAAATTTGACACTAAAATGAAAATCATTTATTTCTCTTATACCCAAGTTTTGCTCCAAGATAGAAGTCTGCCAAGATGGTGGATGCTAACTGCTAGTTTAAC
This sequence comes from Achatina immaculata, assembly GCA_009760885.1. Lineage (NCBI taxonomy): Eukaryota > Metazoa > Mollusca > Gastropoda > Stylommatophora > Achatinidae > Lissachatina > Lissachatina immaculata. Next base: position 3,763,276 of record CM019710.1, read on the forward strand.
CTTCCCGTCTTCTGTTTAGTCTTTCTTGACTTCTCTCTCTCTCTCTGAACCTTATGTGCACAAGGCACATGGGGCTTCCGCAAGGGTTTTCCATAAACACCTCTCAGGTGAGCCCTCCACTGCTCAACATCTTCTCTGTTGTTCTTCTCCATGTCTTCTCTGGTCTACCCTTACTTCTTTTCTTGACTTCAGAAGTGTTAATATAGTGGCAATATCTGAGGTATATACAAACATTCACGAACTACTGCCTGAGAAAGATTTTAAACATCAAATGACAGGACAATACCAGAATGAGGACATCAGGGTGAGCTGGACAAGAACCTATGATGAACCTACAAACCTTATCTAGAAAATGGAAGTGGACTGGCCACATACTAAGAAAACCAGACACCAGCATGACTGACATGGAACTCCCTGGGGAACAGAAATCAGAGAAGGCCCCGAACTACTTGGAGAAGGGATATTTTAAAAGTGCTCAGAGACAAGGGATACATGGAAGGAAGTCGAAAACAAATCCAAGAACAGGGATGGCTAGAGAAACTTTATCCGTGGCTTTTGCTCCTGAGAATGTGACAAGCAATGATGATGATTTTAGTAGTTCCGAGGGAAATATCCAAATATTCTAATTTATAGTTTTGACAAAAAAAAAAAAGGTTGGTTGTATACAAATAACTGAATTTCTTCATTATCTGGCAGGCCTATGAATTCAAATCAAATGTTAGAACAGAGACAGTAGAGGGAGAGTAGCCACCATAGCTGAGGTGATGAACAATACACAAATCATAAGTAAACTTATAAATACTGTGTGTATAAATAGATACGAGAGGAGTGATTGATAAGTTCTCGGAATAAGGGACAAATACTTGAAATGCACGGTTGATATTAGGTGCATTTGTAGATCAGGTTAATGTATGGTTAAACGCCAAGTTTCAAGAAATTAACTGCAACCAATTTTTTTTTTTTACAGGCTACTGAAGTGGTACGGGGTTGCAGAAATTGAGAAAATGGACAAAAAAGTCATTCGCTACCTATGCATCAAGGGCTTATCATCAAAGGAGATCCATGAGGATATGGTAGAGACTCTAGGGAAGAGTGCCCCTTCTTACAGCACAGTGAAGGAATGGGCAGCTCAATTCAAACATCGAAGGGAAAGTCTGAGTCTAGAAGATGATCCCTGTCCAGGAAGACCAAGAACGGTATCCACCGATGAAACCACCAGCAGAATCCATGACATGATAACGGAGGATCGACAACTAACTGAGCGGGACATTGCTACTGAGTTGGGCATCTCCCAGGAATGTGTTCATGCCGTTATTCACAATGATCTTCACATGACAAAGGTCTCTGCTTCAATGGGTCCTGAAACTTCTTGGAGCTGATCACAAACGACAGCGTCTCAACATGTCAAGAGACAATCTTGGCCATTTTTATGCAGATCCTGAAAAGTTTCTTCAGCAATTTGTGACTATGGATGAGACTTGGGTTCATCATTTTCAACCAGAAACCAAAGAACAGTCAAAGCAGTGAAAACATCATGGATCCCCATCTCCAAAGAAAGCAAGGGTGGTTCTGTCTGCAGGCAAAGTGATGGCTTTCATCTTTTGTGATTCAGAAGGTGTGCTATTGGTAGACTATCCTCAAAAGGGCAGAACGGTCACCAGAGCCTATTACGCTAATCTTGTGAAGCAACTACGGGTCATACTGAAGGAAAAGCGTTGAGGGAAATTGACAAGAGAAATCATCTTTCAGCAAGACAATGCTCTAGTTCACAAGTCGGCGGTGGCAATGGCTGCCATTCATGAATGCGGCTTCCAGATTCTTGAACATCCTCCTTATTCCCCAGATGTGGCCCCTTTGGACTATTACCTGTCTACCAAAACTCAAAAAGGAGCTCAGTGGTTGCAAATTTGCTTCAGATGATGACTCATTCATGCTGTAGACCACTTTCTACTGGCACAAGATGCTGACTTTTACAAAGTAGGGATCCGTATGCTCCAGGATCGCTGGACTAAGTGCATAGACTTGCAAGGGGAGTATGTTGAGAAATAAGCCAAAAAAGTTGTCCACAGATAATCCGTTATACCTTATGCTGAGAACTTATCAATCACCCCTCGTACACAAACTGGTTATCTCCCCAAACTACCACCAGCATCTAGGCAAACCATTAATCCTGAACTTTTTTTTAAAGGTATTAATTTGTGTTCAGTAGTTTTCTGAAACTTATCCAAAGACAGTTCTTCGTTGCTTCCAATTTGTGTTTTATCTACCTGCATAATGTCTTTTGAAAACAAATGCCTCCGGAAAATACTTGGTATAAAGCAGAACAAATTTAAGAACAACACAGAGATAAGACAGATGAGCAAACAACAACCAGTCTCATGGGTGATCAGAAAAAGAAGATGGACATATGTAGGCCATGTGATGAGAAGAAACAATCAGAGAATGCCAAAACAAGCTATCAAGTGGAGCACAACAGGCCAAAGAAAAAGGGGTCGACCACGTGAAACTCTATCAAGGACATTGTTAAGAGAAGAGTGGGCATAACATCCCTTGATGAAGTTGAAAAACTCGCCGAAAACAGGAAAACTTGGCAAACAACTATGCGAGCTCTATGTGACGTTTAACGGGACACGGGAAGGATGTAAGATCTAGGCAAAATGGTATAGTACAACTTTGCTTATCCAGAATTTTATCGGGAAAATATTTACATATGAAACTGAAGTATGCCAAGGGTTGTCAGTATTTAGAAAATAACCTGAATAGTAATACCTATTTTTATAAGACACTCTCAAGACAGTATCCAGTATTCACATTCTGCCAAACTGTAAAAAAGAAATCTCTGTTCAGTCCACTTCAAGTTTTAACTAAACATACATGTGATAAAACTGAGAAATACAAGAGTAAATCAAATGAAAGTTAGAAAATATGAATTACATTAAACTTTTTATTTTCATTCATTCACTAGCATGTCCCTTGTGGAGCTCTGCCCCCTAAAACAAGCTCCCTTGAAGACCTCTTGATTGTGAGCAAGTACAGGAAAAGAAAAACACCCCTATTTTTCTATATAGTCCCCTTTCTTTGCAAATAATTTGCTTGATCTGTGAGTTAGTGACTGAATTCCAGCAAGACTAACTTCTCAGCCACTCACGCATCATGACCCTTGTGTGCCTGCCTAGAACGATGTAGTCTTGAGCCTTGCACTCATCGCTGTTCACCACAAACATTTCATGCTGCATGTCTGATGGCTTCAGACCTTTGCTGGACAAGAATCGGATGACAGAATGCACTTCTTTCTTGAAGTATATTTGCAATGTAGTCACCAACTTAACATATGCTATTCTAGGCTTGCTTCTTAGCACTGGTGGCACTAACTGCTTACGGGTGTCACCAATCATGGTTAAAAAAAAAAAAAGGTAAAGGTAACCCTGTCGTGCCTTAGAGGCACATTTCCTTGACCTGTCAGCACACTAGAGGGTGTTGTGGTCAGCATCACGCCTTAATCTTGATGCAACATCAATAATGAAATTTCTTCTTTCGGAAATTTTATTCACATTTTCTAACTTTTGTTTGATTTACTTTGGTAAAATTCTGGTTGATCATTGAATTATAAAACTTCAAAGATTAGATAAAAAATCAATAAATTCAAACATAGCAGAGCATAAATTAGACATAGAGTAGATAACTGGTAATAAATAACACAGAGACACTTCATATGAAACAAATAACAATTCTGACACTTCAGCTCTTCAGAGAGGTTTTGCAAACATATTATGGTCCAGCCATTTCATTACGATGAGCTGCACATTAACAATGAAATTTTGAATTCGGCAGCAAAATTACTTCACCAACGTAGAAAAATTTTCATGCAAAAATGCTGTAAATCCAACAAAACAAAACAAAAATTAAATAAATTAGAAAAACATGGAGGAAAAACGTCAGTTTCTGGTCAAACTGACCTTTGATGAGGTTTAATCTTTAAAATATGGAGGAACGCTGTTAGTCTTCAATCAAACAGATTTATGCTGAGCCTTAAGCCTACAAATATGGAGGAACAATGTTAGTTTCTGATCAACTACTAGACCACTTTAAGGAACAATGTCAGTCTAGATTATGTGGATTACCAAAGTGAACATATATGATAGTTCCACTAGTCTAAAAGGCATCCCATGATGCCATGGCACATATGGGCACCTCGTGATGCCACTGCACATAAAGTCCTTACTAATACTTCTAAAGACCGGATATCAAAGTGACAGGTGTGGCTGTTCATTTTTTAAAATTTTTCATAATAATCACTCATTCCTTATTTACCATGATAACAGGCATCTACAATCATGATACTCCACTTCATGTTATCTTTAGTGTTTGTTATCGGACTATATGCCTTTCCTTTTCTATGCCACATGAATGGCCCATTATGATAGTTTTTTCCTCTGTCATCTTTTTTGCTCAAGCTTTCCAGTGATTGTCAAGTTCTTTAACTTCTTGCTTCTCAAGACATTTCTGAAGAATTTCAGTTTTCTGTTGCTGTGGCTATAAGTAAAATAATTCAAAGGGTAACCACCATTTTTATGATGCAAATGAAATTATGAACATTATACACATTTGGTACAACTTTCTTTATTAAAAAAAAATCCCCCCAAAAAGCATTCAATCAGAGTAATTATTCAAATTATGTACAGCTGTGTACATAAAACATATGCAGATCATATTCTATGGCTTGTGTACACTTGATGTGAAAGCTATTATTTACATATATACAAACACAAGCAAACAAATGTAAGTTTTTTAAATAGTCATTTACATGTTTTTTGAGCCAAACTATCCTAGTGTTTTACTTACAAAAACAAAATACAACATCCTCTGAAACATCAACTTTCAGAATACAGGAACCCCCCCCCCCCCCCAAAAAAAAAATCCCAAGTCCACATACAAAATGTTCTAATAAACACATTCACCATGTCTACTTTAACTGGGAAAATGATACAATGCCTGTTTCCACCTTATACAGAAATTTTAAACATGAAACTCCCATAACCAGAACAAAAAAACATACAATAAAATGTAGTTATTTTACTTGTTAATATTTTTTTTTTAAAGTTGTGTATGTTGTCAATGACAGGAAATGAAGTCACAGAAATCCTTGCAAACTTAAACCATCAAACTTCTGCGAATACGAGGGCCTTTCAAAAAGCTCTATGTCAAAGACTACGTTATATAAAAAAAAAAAAAAGAATGAAAGGTTTGCTGTATATAAATTAGGTCATCACTGGCTGCGAAACAGTCTCCCTGGGAATGTATACAGAGATCCCAGAACTTCTTACACGACTTAAAAAGCACAGCAAAAGTCCTTTTTTTTCTCAAAGCTGCCTGCGCCTTTTGGGTGTCGTCTAAAGTGTCGAGGGAGTGCCCTTTCAGCTTCAATTTCATTTTTGGGAACAATTCAAAATTGCAGGGAGGGCTTTGTCAGGTGAACACGAACAGTGGGGGAAGACAAGCATCACAAACGGTGTTGTTCTGATGGATATAAGAGTAGGCGTGCTGTCACGATGCAACAGCCAACTGCACCTGCGCCAAAGTTCAGGTCTTCTCCCCCACCCCACCCCACATTTTCTCTCAACTGCCATAGAATGTTGCACCACAGCGCTAGTTGGAACAAATTCTAGGTCAGCAATGCCTCTGCACGCATTTCATTGCAATCCGGACTTGTCAACCCCTCTCTGGTCTTAATGACCACAGGCTCTTCCATAGCATGCCACTCAAAGGCCTGTGTTTGACCTAAACAGTGTTTGCCGAAGGCCTGATAAGCATTTCTAGAGCCCTGGTAGCAGATCTGCTGAGCTTCATGCGAAATTTGATGTAAAAAAACGTTGGTCGAACTTGTCAGCCATCTTCAATATCGTGAAGCAGCCTTCACCCAAGGTCACATAATCACATGTAAAAACTGAAGACATAGAGGCAGCATTATGTCCCCTTGACCCACAGAGTCGGTGCACCTGGGAGCCTAGAATTACAGATTTTGTGCAAATAGAACAGAAGTAAGGGTAGACCAAAAGAGACATGGAGAAGAACAACAGAAAGGATGTTGAGCAATAGACAGCTCACCTGGGCAAGAGCAGAAAAAAAGGCGAAGGACAGGCATTTGTGGAAAACCCTTGCGGAAGCCCCATGTGCCCTGGGCACTTAAGGTTCAGAGAGAGAGAGAGAGAACAAATGCCTAGGTTATAGTAACTGCTGTCCTGGAACTTTCTGACAGGCCCTCCTGTAAGTGTCCCAAAAATCCTTGTGCATCTCAAACATTAACTACTTCAAGGGCATAACTGTTTCAAACTTGTAATAAATATTAACTGAAACACTTAATCGTCTGAATTTTTGTTACAATTAATCAAGTTCATTAAGCCAGAAAGATGAATATTTTTTTCCCCCAGTCCTGCTAATCAAAAGAAAAAAAAGAAGTAGAAGGAAAGGTTTTCTGGATTTTTTGCCTCATTAGAGCTTAAGTCTGTAAACAAGAAATACAAGAAGAAACTTCACTGCCAATCACGTGAATGGGACCGCCTACAGAATGTAAATGAATGTTTAAGAAAAACTGCCCAATCTATTGGCCAACCCACAGGAAGTCCTACATTATCTGTCGTATCATTGTTTCTGAGGAGTACACGGTCAGCAACACATCTTAATAAAATTTTGCAATTTCTTTGTTTCTGATGTTCAGATGTTGTATCCTGTAAACAATGCCTCCTTTTCAGAAAAGCTGTGGACATCTGTCCGTTAAGCTTTTCCCTGCGTAGCAACTTATGGACCTGAATGTTTCATGAGCTGATAAAACTAGTACATTTCATGAGCTGATAAACTTATTGGTAACGTATTCAGGTTGCACATTACCGAGTGGCAAAGTTGCCAATGTACTCATGTCATCTTCCATGGAAGTAGTTGGTGCGTAGCCTGATTCCAGCCAGAGGTACCATGATCAGCCCAGCTGTAACTACAAGCACCTGGCTTCTGGAGTTAAGGAAGGAAAGATGCTGACCACATCACCCTCCAGTGTATCCCAAAAGATCAAGGAAAAAATGGTCAGTAAAACACTCCCCCAATACACATTACTGGTATGGAACAGATTAAGGAAAATATGGATGCTAACATCATATTCTCCCCAAAGAAAAAAAAAAAAAGCATTGTACAAAAAAAAAATTTCCTGATTTCCCAAGCTAAGAATTTAGAAAAATTCATAAAACAAAAGTTTTCCTAATTTCCAATAAATGATCACAAATGTTTCCCCACTTACTATAAGAAATATAAAGTTTTATATACTAAAGATCACATAACAATTTTCTGATAGCCTAAACTGATGCCATTTACATAACTTATATTTACTTTTCTATAACTAGAAACTTTTTTTTGCAACCCAACTGGTTTCCAATTTACAACAATGTGAAATGTATATCAAACAATATGTAGACGATATGTAAATCTAAACTAAAATAAATCTAACTCAGCCTCTGTACTTCAGTTTTTTTCTTTGTTTCCAGTTGGTACTGTCCAATAAAGACAAACGCACACAAAAAATGTCGCATTATTATTTTGCTACGATATAATGCTAGCTTAGCCCCTATCTTTTCAAACATCAGCAAACACACATGGAAGGGAAAGGAAGAAAGAACAGATAATATAAATAAAGACGGACCAAAATAATTAATAAATAACTTAGCTATAAATATCACAAAACAAAAGAAGGAACTCTGCTTCCAATATAAACCAGTTTAGAAGATGCTCTTTTGAAGAACAAATGATTAAAAAAAAAAGATAAATGATTATCTATGTATAAATGCAGGTTACAAACTCCCAAACGTTAACATCACACAGTTTCTCTTTCATGAGGTGTCCGAAAATTGGATTTTTTTTTTTTGGTGACGGTCACAACAATTTGACACGCCACGCTCATACATTCTGCTGCTTAACAAATATCTCCAGAATCTCCTGTGCCATTTTGATGTTGTTCCTGGTAACTCGTAAGGCATCCACGACTTGCAGCCTCCCGTAGCCCATGGCAACAAGTGTGCTGACATCGTTTTCGTTAATACTGGAGGTCTGTTGGTCATATTCTTTGTTCACATCATGGATCTCTCGTAAGCCCTCTCGTCGAGGAGGAGCCACTCTACGTTAGAGAGTAAGTTAAAAAAAAAAAAAAAAAAAGCAGCAATATAAATAATTACAAAGCAATATCTGAGATACTGTGGTGTGCTAATTTACTGTTCAAGAGTTAAATGCGTTAGAGATGACTGTGGTGATTTGTTGTATCAAAGATGACTGTTAGTTTGATGTGTCAAGGATGACTGTGCTAGTCTGATGTATCAAGGATGACTGTGCTAGTTTGATATATCACAGATGACTGTGCTAGTTTGATGTGTCAAGGATGACTGTGCTAGTTTGATGTGTCAAAGATGACTGTGCTAGAGTTAAATATGTCAATGATGATAGCACTAGGGTTAAATGTGTCAGAGATGACTGCACTAGAGTTAAATGTGTCAGAGATGACTGTGCTAGAGTTAAATGTGTCAAAGATGACTGTGAGAGTTAAATGTGTCAAACATGACTGCACTAGGGTTAAATGTGTCAAAGATGACTGCACTAGAGTTAAATGTGTCAGAGATGACTGTCCTAGGGCTAAATGTGTCAGAGATGTCTGTCCTAGGGTTAAATGTGTCAGAGATGAATGTGCTACTGAAAAGACCAGGAAAAATTAACAAGACTAGGGGGGGGAACATGTCATGTACCACTGTGGTTAGTTAACTACTACTTCTGTGATGACTTCTCTACTACAGCCATAGCCAGACCAACATCTGGCTTTGCCCCCCCGACATATCAAAAGAGTTCAGGAAACAGCTTACCGCCTCACCCTCCCAGAACTAGCCGTGGGTATCTAGTACCTAAACATTCTTGTTACTGATTCTGTGCATACAAAAACTAAAGCAGTAAAAGCTGTACCTCCCAGGAACTGCATGCAGGCTACTCTCATCAGCCAATGCAGTAAAGATGTTGAGGACACAGGCACTATACTGGAATGGGGAATGCACTGTGGGGGGCAACTTGCCTGAAGATTAGAAGCAGACCCAAAGAGCAACATTTTTTTAAGGTAGAACTCCACCACCAAATGACAATTTCTGCTCTTTTACCTAGGCTGAGCTTGTTACTAGAAGCAACAACAGAGGCAGGACAAGATCTTGGCTAGCCAGCTCCATCACTACAGTACCATCATCTCTGCTGCTGACAAGTTAAGGTACCTAAAACAGGCTCACAATGGGAACCACTGCTGTGACAAAAGCTCTGAGCTGGCTCCAGTCACAAAGCAAAGCAAGCATGCATCTTCAGAGACTTGATGAACTTTCTAAAGAAAACTCAAACTGTCTCTCTAAGGCAATGGCCTGATTAGCTGGGTGTTTAGGAGCTCAGTCCACTAATCCAGTGGTACTGGCTTCAAGATCCAGCAGTGGGGACATTTTTCCCTGGTAATCCCATACCAAGAAGGGCTGTGGTCCACCCAGCCTCTAAAAACGAGAAATCTGGGAAAGCAAATGCCGGCCAGAAGTGATACTGACCATATCACTCTTTCATGTGCCAAAGGTCTTGGAAGTATGGATCCAACACCGTAACCCCAATATACCTTAATAGCATGGAGACAGGGATTTTACCTTTAACTTCTCTAAGACAATAGTGGCTCAAATATCCATGGATGCCACAGATCCAATGACTGATATTCATTTTTGTACCAGATCAGGCAGGTATCAGGAGAAATGAAAGAGCAGATCATCTGGCTTGACTCAGCTGTCATTGAGGAAGGCCAAGCAATGGAACAACCAAACACCATCCATACTATAAGAGAAGCTGGTCAAATAAAGAACTTCACTGGCAACTATGAAGGAAGAAGTTGGGGGGGGGGGGAGGAACTTGGAGGCAGCAAAAGCCCCGGATACACGGTCATCCAACAAAGAAAGGGCATCATCAGCTACTGTAGGCTGAAGGAGATACTGAAGAGGAGATCGGAGGAACTATGGATGTGTCCGGAGTGCATGCATGATGATCCTTCCTAACTAGCAAGCTAATTAAAGTATGGCACAGGTTTACAAAACCAAAGGTAAAGATGCAATCAAATACAGAACAACCAATATTTCAGCAAGTTGTCTTCTTCAGCTACAATAAAAAATAAAACAGGAAATATAAGAAGAAAGGAGAACAACTGGTGACAATAGGCTCACAGCAGGACAGATTAAAGACAAGAAATGATCTATCAACAACTGAGAAAATATACTGTAACAAGAATGAAAGATACACACAGGAACAAACTTACAAAGGACTAGAAGATGATGATATTCCCTCTTTTGGAGGCTTTGATCTCGGCGGTGGAAGAGTGTAGTCGCTGCTAAGTCTATACAGCTGAGGCTTGTCCTCATGGTTTGCTGCTCCGGTTCCTGAAAGTATGACAACAGAACAATGTCACATGCATGGGTCAGAAGCGAGAACTTTGCAGATGAATGGCTGACAATATAGGCAAATGTGATGAATGTGCAGATGATTGGCCGAGTATATGTGAGGGAGACAGATGACTGGCCGAGTATATGTGAGGGAGACAGATGACTGGCCGAGTATATGTGAGGGAGACAGATGACTGGCCGAGTATATGTGAGGGAGACAGATGACTGGCCGAGTATATGTGAGGGAGACAGATGACTGGCCGAGTATATGTTAGGGAGACAGATGACTGGCCGGGTATATGTGAGGGAGACAGATGACTGGCCGAGTATATGTGAGGGAGATAGATGACTGGCCGAGTATATGTGAGGGAGACAGATGACTGGCCGATTATATGTGAGGGAGACAGATGATTGGCTAAGAATATATATGAGGGAGACTCAAACATAAAGTCAACATATCATTCCCTACTGGTAGATGTAAGCAAATTGAACATAATGGTTACATCACTTCACCACTCAAGTCACCCTACAGGTTAATGCACTTTTTCCACTCAAGTCACCCTACAGGTTAATGCACTTCTTCCACTCAAGCCACCCTGCAGGTTAATGCACTTCTTCCACTCAGCCACCCTACAGATTAATGCACTTCTTCAAGCCACCCTGCAGGTTAATGCACTTCTTCCACTCAGCCACCCTACAGATTAATGCACTTCTTCCACTCAAGCCACCCTGCAAGTTAATGCACTTCTTCCACTCAGCCACCCTACAGATTAATGCACTTCTTCCACTCAAGCCGCCCTGCAAGTTAATGCACTTCTTCCACTCAAGTCACCCTACAGGTTAATGCACTTCTTCCACTCAAGCCACCCTGCAGGTTAATGCACTTCTTCCAATCAAGCCACCCTGCAGGTTAATGCACTTCTTCCACTCAAGCCACCCTGCAGGTTAATGCACTTCTTCCACTCAAGCCACCCTACAGGTTAATGCACTTCTTCCACTCAAGCACACTACAGGTTAATGCACTTCTTTCACTCAAGCCACCCTACAGGTTAATGCACTTCTTCCACTCAAGTCACCCTATAGGTTAATGCACTTCTTCCACTCAGCCACCCTACAGGTTAATGCACTTCTTCCACTCAAGCCACCCTACAGGTTAATGCACTTCTTCCACTCAAGCCACCTGACAGGTTAATGCACTTCTTCCTCTCAGGTCACCCTACAGGTTAATGCACTTCTTCCACTCAAGCCACCCTACAGGTTAATATAAGGGCTATAAGGTGGGTGAGGAATATGTTCTCCAATCGAGACCTGCACTTCGCTGATGTGGGCTTCAGCGCGCAATGTTGATGGATAACCAGATCGAGTTCTGCCAGTTACATCTGTCCTTCCCACTTCAAACCTTTCTACCTGTTCATAAACTTTCCACTGAGCCATGCTGTTTTTCATTTCTGTACTGAGCCAACACCCTAACAGTTAACATCACTCCCTCTGTCAAAAGAAATCTTGCTATGGCACATTGTTCAACAATGGTACAATCTCACAGTGGAGCATTAATGTTTATCTGACCTTAGCTTAAACTAGACTAAGAGCACTGCATAGTGTGTATTCGAACTACCGATCAGCCATTGCAAATGTGTTGTATTGCATCAGCTTAGACTCACTATGGTTACTGCATAATTTTCGAACTGCCTTTACTTTATGATTCTCTCTTGCGTATGCTTATATCTGCATCTACAAACAGTGGAAAATGAATGATCAGTACATATGTACATATACGAGGGGTGACTGATAAGTTCTCTGCATAAGGTACAATGGATTATTTGTGGACAACTTTTTTGGCTTATTTCTCAACATAGTCTCCCCTTGCAAGTTTATGCACTTAGTCCAGATATCCTGGAGCATACAGATCCCTTCTTTGTAAAAGTCAGCATCTTGTGCCAGTAGAAAGTGGTCTACAGCATGAATGACATTATCATCTGAAGTAAATTTGCAACCACTGAGGTCTTTTTTGAGTTTGGTAAACAGGTAATAGTCCAAAGGGGCCAAATCTGGGGAATAAGGAGGATGTTCAAGAATCTGGAAGCCACAATCATGAATGGCAGCCATTGCCACCACCGAATTGTGAAATGGAGCATTGTTTTGCTGAAAGATGACTCCTCATGTCAATTTCCCTTGATGCTTTTCCTTCAATTTGACCTGTAGTTGCTTCATAAGATTAGTGTAATAGGCCTCAGTGACCATTCTGCCCTTCTGAAGATAATCTACCAACAGCACACCTTCTGAATCCCAAAAGATGGAAGCCATCACTTTGCCTACAGACAGAACCACCTTTGCTTTCTTTGGAGGTGGAGATCTACTGCTTTGACTGTTCTTTGGTTTCTGGTTGAAAATGATGAACGCAAGTCTCATCCATAGTCACAAATTGCTGAAGAAACTTTTCAGGATCTGTAGAAAAATGGCCAAGATTGTCTCTTGATATGTTGAGACGCTGTCGTTTGTGATCAGCTCCAAGAAATTTCTGGAGCCACTGAGCAGAGACCTTTGTCATTTGAAGATCATTGTGAATAATGGCATGAACACGTTCCTGGGAGATGCCCAACTCAGTAGCAATGTACCACTCAGTTAGTCGTTGATCCTCCATTATTATGTCATGGATTCTGCAGGTAGTTTCATCGGTGGTTACCACTCTCGATCTTCTTGACTCTCCTTTCCATGTTTGAATTGAGCTGCCCATTTCTTCACTGTGCTGTAAGAAGGGGCACTCTCTCCTAGAGTCTGTACCATATCCTCATGGATCTCCTTCGATGATAAGCCCTTGATGCAGAGGTAACGAACGACTGCTTGATGAGAAATTTTATCCATTTTCTCAATTTCTGCAACCCCGTACCAATTTAGTAGCCTGTAAAAAAAAATTGGTTGCAGTTAATTTCTTGAAACTTGGTGTATAATCTTACATTAACCTGAGCTACAAATGCACCTGATATCAACTGTGCGTTTCAAGTATTTGTACCTTATGCTGAGAACTTATCAATCACCCCTTGTATATGTATATAAACAATGCTCAGCTTTCTGTGCATCTATGTTTGAAATTTTCAGTTTCATGACAGTAATAATGAGGTTTGCATACAGGAGAGTAAGGAAGCAGATAGATAAAGACTATCCTAGAAATTCAGCAAATACTTTAGACAGCAGAGAAATAAACGAGGCGCAAAATAAGTCTGATTTGGGAGTCGCAACCCACAGATGACATCCCAGTGTCAGGGTCAGCGAACCAGAGCCAACCAAGACCCTGTCCCGCCTCATCACTGGCAGCCCCTGTAACAGGGATCACCTGATTCCCCGCAGCGATGAAGTCCGTTAAAGCCCTTTTTTTTCAGTTCCCGCTCAGGAACCAAAAAAAAAATAAGGCTGCTATAACCTGCTCCCAATCCGACACAATGCTGTTCTTCAATATCTTCACTTCATCGGCTACAAGGAACATCAAGTTTGCAATACCAGACAGATAAAAGGAGGAGGAGGAGAGAAATAAAAACAGTTAAAGAATAATTCAAAACAGAACCCTGGTCTCCAGGATGAGTGAATGCCGAGCCATGAGAATTCAACACACTAACCACTTCGCTACAACGCACCCTTGTTAAAAAAAAAAAATGTAAAAATTACCCAGAGGATGAATTCCAGATAACGGTTTATTATAAGCCTCAGATGACTGTGATGCTGGTGATGGTGAAGAAGGATCGTGGTCTGGTACCGAGATATCATAGCGAAGTTCTGCATATGATATACCTGCAAAATCCACAGCAAACAGCGCACATTATTCTGAATTACATCAAATGATTTCACATTATATGAAATTCACACAAAAGCAGCAGAAACAAACCAATCCTATTTCCCAGCATGCCAGTTTATTCACATTATAAAGTAGTACAGAGCTAGTATGAGGTAGTATAAATCTAATATTGATTGGCTGAGTTGTTAGGTGCTTGATCTACTAGTCTGGCAATACTGGGTTCAAGTCCCAACAGTGGGGGATTTTTTCTGGTACCACCATCATTCATTCATTCATTTGCATGTCCCTTGTGGAACTTTGCCTCCCAAACAGCTCTCCTGTAGGCCTCTCGGTTGTGAGCAAGATGGCCTGCTGCTGCTGTTGCATCCATTTCCAGATCGTCAACGATGTCTTGCAGCCATCTTCGTCTTGGTCTTCCTCTTTTTCTTTTTCCCATTATGTATCCTTCCAATACAGTCTTCTCTATGGTACCACCATACCAGAAAAATTACAGGGTCCACCCAGCCCCTAAAAATGGGTACCAGGGAAATCTGTGAAGGTAAATGTAGCCAGGCGTGATATTGGCCACATCACATTTTCATATGCAGGTCTTGGAAATAAATGGCCTAACACTGTATCCCCAGTGTCTTAACAAGGAATTTTACCTTTATAAAGTCAGTATTAAGTAACCATTGTAGTTGGCTGCCTGTTCTCATCTCTTGGTTAGATACATTTCTTTTTTCATCACTCTGTCAACTTAACTCTTCCTGTGCCGCAGAAAAAAACCGCGGACGTTCCCATCCATGCCACACAAAAAGCACGGGTTTTGGTATGAATAGGGGGTATAGTTGTAAAAGTGAATGTACAAAGTATTTCCACTTTATTATGCATGAAAATAGTTGTAAATGTAAGAAGATTTCATAAATGAAGAGTTTTTTTTAGGAAAAAAGTAGCGTGATGATTTTAGCTGATAATTGTGTACTGCTTACCACTGGCGATGCCTAGATGTACAATATTTACCATCGGCGATTTCCAGATCTACTTAAATTTTCGTCCGATCTCATCATATGGTGGCATTCTCACTAAAATAATGTCTGAAATAACCTTCTAACTACTTCTCCAGTCCATTTAATAGGTCTAGATGTACTTGGGGTACATTCAGGAACAGTGTTCTGGTTATACAACATGTCCTTATGCCTCCGAAATCACAATAAATATTTAAATTTCTCAATTAAAAGCATCAATTTCACTCGGTTGTTAGCCATGCTTTGGATTGAACTATGAAAGGTCACCAGACATGCACAGATAAATCGTGTACAATAAAAAGTTACAATGGTTTTACGCTGCAACGAAACAAACCTTGCTATAACGTCGATGGCAGTCACTAGGCTAACAGGAAGATCTCGTTGTGTGGATGGTAGGGAAAGTGTTGATTGGCTTATCAGATTACAGACAGTATTCATGGTTTGCTCTACAAGTTTTAGTCTACTTGATATGATATTCATGATATCAACTGCCACAATTTAGAAGATACAGTCTGGTAGCTACTGTATTAATGATATCAACTTGCACAATCTAGAAAATATAGTCTGTCAGCTACTGTATTCATGATACTGCCTGGCACAATATTGAAAATATAGTCTGCTAGCTGCTGTATTCATGATATCGACCAGCAAAGTCTACAAGATAAAGTCTTCTAGCTGCTGTATTCGTGATATCAAGCAGTGAAGTCTACAAGATAAAGTCTGCTAGCTGCATATTCATGATATCAAGCAGCGAAGTCTACAAGATAAAGTCTGCTAGTTGCTGTATTCGTGATATCAAGCAGCGAAGTCTACAAGATAAAGTCTGCTTGCTGCTATATTCATGATATCAACCAGCAAAGTCTACAAGATAAAGTCTGCTAGCTGCTGTATTCATGATATCAACCAGCAAAGTCCACAAGACAAAATCTGCTAGATGCCGTATTCATGATCTCAACTGGCAACAATCTAGAAGATACTGTCTGCTAGCTTCAAATATCAAGTAGCAAAGTCTCAAAACTGAAAATTTCTGTTCTGATCTTTTACCTATTAGCTGTGTGAACCCCTTGTTGCAGTGGTAGAGTGTAACGCCCACACACAAAACACTGCAAGTTCAATCCTTGATAGGGTAATTTTTCTTTCTTTTTTCCTTTTTTTTCCCCCCTCATAATACAAAGATTGCAAGTTTTAAATTTAAAAAAAAAAACAAAACATATTTTCAGTTCCTATCTCATCATTTTTTGTGTGGGTTACAACTAGTGTTTAAAAGTGTACACAGAGCCTCCCACCTGATGTTGTACTGCTGCTCTGATGTGCGGTTCTAACACAAGGGCTGCTCTGCTCTTGGGCCCTAAATGTGTTTTCTGTAGGAGGTGGGGCCGGTGGAAGCTGCCGTCTGAAATCAATTCCAAAATGGAGCATTTTAAAACGCAAGTTAAAAACAAAGAAAAAAAAAGATATAAGACATATTTTGGGTTTGTCATGAGAAGACAGAAGTCAGAGCATTTGATAATCATTTGGAAAACTCAATGGAAAAAGAGGAAGACAGAAAACAAAGAGAGTAAGAAAGACAGGGAGAAAACAAAGAAAGGAAGAGACTGACTGATTATCTTTATTTCAAAAGGGTTAAGAATTGGGCACGCAGGCCCGTCTGACATTCTGCCCTTTATCATACAACTTTCACTCTGTTTCAGACAATCTACAAATATGCTGCTCATATAACAAACACAATTAACAATAAAGTAACTACATATGCATAAAATGACTAACTATATACACATATAAATGACTGACTGCATACAGATATAAATGACTGACTACATACACATATAAATGACTACCTAGATACACATATATATGACTATCTATGAGAGAGAGAAAACAGGAAGACAGAAAACAAAGAGAGTAATACACAGAAAACAAAGAGAGTAATACACAGAAAACAAAGAGAGTAATACACAGAAAACAAAGAGAGTAATACACAGAAAACAAAGAGAGTAATACACAGAAAACAAAGAGAGTAATACACAGAAAACAAAGAGAGTAATACACAGAAAACAAAGTAAGAAACACAGCAAGAAAAATAAGTTTATCAAGTGGCACCTGAAAAGAAAAGTGCCAGATCTGATTTTTAAAAAAAAAACCATGGGCCACACAAAAACAAACAAAAACAAAAAAAAACAACAGAAAATCAAGTCTCAATATACTGCAGCGGTGTAGTCTAGCACTTAGTGCACATGCCTGCTAATCACACAGCTTCTGATTCAATTCAAATGCAAATGGAGTAGAAATTTTTTTTTTTAGCCCATTCTGTGCTGGGGTCAACTCATTCTCAAGAAATGTGTACCTGGGGGTTTCCTTGAAGGAAAAAAAAAAACAAATAAAAAAGCAGTGCAAGGACAGGTGCTGGCACCCCTACCTCACAAGGCTGTAGTGGCCTAGAAATGTGAAGGCACCAAGACTTCACACTCCTGCAGCATGAACAAATCAGAGGACACAACTGTGTAACAAAGTCTCAATACATGGACTGGGCATGTGTTACTTTTATGTTAGGCAGCATCAGGCATGCGAGTTCTGCCCTCGGATGTCATTTATTTTTCCTCAATATTTCCACTGATTTATATATACAGATATATATATATATTTGTCTGAATCTTCTTCTATAAACCATGGTTCTAACCTCATCATCATCATCAGGTGGCGTGTCGAATGGCGTTGGCTATTATGCTTCTCCAGAGTACTTGATCCTTCATGCAGGCCATTAGCTCAGATGGTGATCTCCTCTCACACTATCCCATCAGACTGTCCAGTTCATCATTTCTCTCTGTCTGTCTTCTTCTGGCTCTTATTCCTTTTATTTTTCCTAACCTTAGACATTTAGATTTATTGTCTAGATAAACTGTGCAGTCTTTAGGAAATCATGCTTTCCATCCCGAAGTTTGTCTTGCAGTGAAGCTCCTTGCCACTGGAGGCTTCTTGGTAGGGGAGGCAGAGCTGTAGGACATGCTCTATAGTCTGGATACCTGTTTCACACGTGCGATAAGGGCATTGTGACAGGCTGAGGCAGTACAGGTGTGCTCACATGTGACAGGCTGAGGCAGTACAGGTGTGCCCACATGTGACAAGCTAAGGCAGTAAAGGTGTGCCAACATGTGACAAGCTAAGGCAGTAAAGGTGTGCCAACATGTGACAAGCTAAGGCAGTACAGGTGTGCCAACATGTGACAAGCTAAGGCAGTACAGGTGTGCCAACATGTGACAAGCTAAGGCAGTACAGGTGTGCCAATATGTGACAGGCTAAGGCAGTACAGGTATGCCCACATGTGACAGGCCAAGGCAGTACAGGTGTGCCAACATGTGACAGGCTAAGGCAGTACAGTAGTTGGCAGTGTCCCCATGTGTAGTCTGAAGATGGTGGTTTGTTTTTTTTTGTATGTGGGATTTGTCGGAATAAAATGTTAATATGCCACAGGAGGACTTGCTTCAGCTTATAAACATTCACTTATAAGTTACATATACAACAATGAGAACTTGAAAATTCGTGTGTTGGATTCAGAGTGACATAGTCTATGTAACAATACATGATAAAAGGCAATTTCACAGTTCAATAAAGTTTACGTAGTTTTAAGAAAAAAAAAATCGTATGTTCATTTCACTCCCTATCATTTATAACATATCACTGTTCTCATATAATCACTATAATATAAAAGGCAATTTCACAGTTCAATAAAGTTTACGTAGTTTTAAGAAAAAAAAATCGTATGTTCATTTCACTCCCTATCATTTATAACATATCACTGTTCTCATATAATCACTGCTTGTATACCTTGGTAGTTTTGGAGATGTGCTGGGTGAGCTGAATGGAGAAACTGTTCTTGGTGGCACAGGAGGTGGTACGTCAGTATTTTGATATCCTATCCTCTTTGCCAGGACTGGCGAGTCAAAGCTCCCATCTTGAAGCTGAATGAAAATAAGAGAAGTGGACAAACAGGCGATAAAGTGTTATTTCTTATAGTCCTTGATGTTACACGTTAAGTGAAAGCCATTAACAATGCACATTCTTTACTTATCATATTGCCGGCATAGCTAAACATGATTATGCTAGACTGGTATTCTACAGTTCAGAAGAGGCAATAGAGATCCAACAGAAGAAGATGTTCAACAAAATAAGAAAAGTTTCAACAGAAGATGAGATTCAACAGAACAAAAAGAGCCTTGATAGAAGAAGAGAAGTTCAACGGAAAGAGAGATCCAACACAAGAAAAGGTCCAACAGAAGGTCTAATAGAAAAAAGTAACAATAGCAATTTCAACAGCAGAAGAAGACAAAAGAAGAAGAGCCCCAATAGGATAAAAAGAAACAGATCAAACAGAAATAGAAACAAAAGATTTTTTCCCTCTTCTATCTCCCTGGAACTATGAGCTGGTGTTCTTGGCAGGCGATGTGGTGAAGATGTTGAAGCACGGCACTGTGTTGGATTGGGAGCGGGTCACGGCATTTATTATTTTTTCAGTCCCTGAGTGCAGATTAAAAAAAGGCTGGGGGGTGTGTAATACTTCTTAGCAGACTCCACCGCCATGGGGACTATGGTGATCCCTGTCCTGTTAGCCAGGCTGGGTGGGTTACCAACAAAGGTGGGACAGCGTCTTGGTCAGCTATGGTTCACCAACCCTGATGCTAGCATGTCAGCCTTGGGCCATTAACTGCATAAACGGACAATGTTTTCGTCCCCAAACTAAAGTGCAAAAAAAAAAAAAACAACAAAGATCCAACAGAAGCAGAAACAAAAGAGATACCATAAAAGCAGAAGAAGAAGAAAAACTCAAGATCTGGTATCTCCGTCAGCCTTGGCTGTAAAGGCTGGATCAAATCCCCACTCATCACCTCCCACACACCAACATTTCTCACTACAGCAAAGGAGCTTGCACATTCCAGATGCCGAGACCCCTCCTTCGTGAGACACACTGGAGCACTTGCTGGTGTGCGCACCACTGGTAATCCTTGAACATTCTAACAAATTTTTTTTAATGGTTCTCACTGGCACAACAGAGTTCATGCACTGTTAACAAGAGGAGGCTGGAGCACCTACAGACTTGCACATGTACAAAGACGATAATCTTTCATGTAATCCATCTTCCTGCTTGTATGCTCTGGACCTCTCCCTTTTGCAGTATATTTTCAGTACAAACTGCAAAAAGGGAGTGGGGCTGGAGGATGAAGATGATGTCCATTTTGGTGATTAGTAACCTAGAGCTGATATGCTGGCACTAGGGTTGGTGAACCACAGCTAAGACCCTGATCCCACCTCTATGTCTTTACCCCTTCCAGTAACAGGATTAGCCTGGCTTATGGTGCAAGGATCACCACAGTCCCCCCATGGCAGCGGCAGCTGCACCCAGGACCTGAAAAAAAAAAAACCCGCCATGGCCCACTCCCAAAGCTGATACGACGCTGTACCTCAACACCTTCACAGCACTGGCTGCAAAAGAACACCGGCTCGCAGTTTCTGGGAGATTACAGAAGAAGAAGACTGTAAAATTTATATGCTCAAAACTGTAGAAAACAGTGCCAGAAATATACATAAAAGGTAAGGCAGAGGTGGATGGTTCAGTTTTACAAAACGACTGAGGGAGAGAGGAAAAGTGAGAAAAAACACAAACAGCAGAAAATATGAATAAGGTGAGAATGCATAAATGAAATAATATACAACACAGAATATTTCAGAGCCAGCTTTTTTCAACAACTACATAAAAGAACGGCACAACACATAAATAAAAGGAAGAAAAAATGGAAAACTTAGCTTTGTGTCACCCAGCATTCCCCCCCCCACCCCCCCTCAAGGTGCATTTGTTCAATTCTGTACTAGGAGGATGCCAAAAGAGTATGGATCAATATGGACCCTGCTGTTAGAAGAAAGTACAAAGGAAAGAGGAAATGAGGCCACGGACAAAATGGAAACAAACAGCTGAAACCAAGATGCGAGATGGTTAATCTTCTAGCAACCGAACCTGGCAAAGCAAAGATAATTTGCTGTTGCTCTGTAAGCTGCCACAAAAACATACAGCAGGTCAAAACAAAGATGGAAAAAAAAAAAAAAAAGTATATCGACGGTCAGTCATGTTGCTCCATACCTCCTCCTCATCAATATCCTGCATTGGGGATTTTGCAGAAGAAGCTTTCACTACCTTACTTTCATCAAAAGGGTCCACTATAACCTGCTCAGTTCCTTTGATTTCACATCGGCACCAAGGGCAACCTTGACCATCTGAGTCCTGCAACATAAATTTTTAAATGTCAATCATTTTGGTCTTGAGGGGACAGCAGGACACACTGTGTAAATGTATGGGACACAGAGTGTAAATGTATGGGACACACTGTGTAAATGTATGGGACACACTGTGTAACTGTATGGGACACACTGTGTAAATGTACGGGACACACTGTGTAAATGTATGGGACACAGTGTAAATGTATGGGACACACTGTGTAAATGTATGGGACACAGAGTGTAAATGTATGGGACACACCATGTAAATATATAGTGTAGTTTGCAAAAAACCAGTATTCCATGGAGTGACATTACTAACACAGAAGCACAATAAAGGCAAAATATTTATACAACACAGTTCAACACATTTAATGACACATCTACCAAACATCAACATGACTGGGCAGCATATATCTTGAGAAAATGCTAAACATATCTTAGTGATCAAAACAAAATGGTAAGTATATCTTAGTGATCAAAACAAAATGGCAAGCGTATCTTAGTGTTCAAAACAGTCTCAAAATATAATGAAAAATCACACATATCACTGACTGCATAATACACTCATTTATGGTTACTGAATGTCCGACTGAAAAAAAACAATACGGTATGAATATCAATACAGTAACACAACAGCCAAGGACTGCACAAAACAACATCACAGTAACACAACAACCCAAGACTCTACACAAAACATCATTATCTGATAGGAAAGGAAGACTCCAACATCTATTTACAATGGCAAAAGCAAAGACTTCATAACACTCTCACTATATTTTTCTTCCAAAACAACCATCAGAACAAACAAGTCAGGCAAGTCATGCCAAAAAAAAAAAAAGATAAAATTAAGTTTTCTTCTAAACAGGCTCCACCACTCCCCCAATGAAATGAGTTACTCAGTCACATCTGGGACTGGGGGCAAATTAGTGGTCTCAGGATACCAAACACACACACCTCTCTGAGGCCAAGCAAAGGAACTACACACCTCTCTGAGGTCAAGCAAAGGAACTATACACCTCTCTGAGGCCAAGCAAAGGAACTATACACCTCTCTGAGGCCAAGCAAAGGAACTACACACCTCTCTGAGGCCAAGCAAAGGAACTACACACCTCTCTGAGGCCAAGCAAAGGAACTACACACCTCTCTGAGGCCAAGCAACGGAACTAGATAGTGTTTGTGATAGCACACTCTCTATCTCTTTATGTAGTGTAGTGTGGACCAAGATGAAGTATTCATTAGGGAAGATGATGAAGATAGACAGAGAGGTATGGTTCAGTTTTTAACAAAAAAATAGAGTGAGGAAAGTGGGTAGAAACAAGAATGACAGAAAGTAACATGAGCATACATAAATGAAGAAAATATAACAATCCAATATTTTGGCAAAAGTCTTTTTTTTTCACAGATCACTGTGGAGACAGCGTGGAGCCAGTGTCAAGGCTGTGGAGCCAGTGTCAGGGCTCTGAAGTAAGAGTCAGGGCTGTGGAGCCAGTGTCAGAGCTATGAAGTAAGAGTCAGGGCTGTGAAGCCAATGTCACAGTTCTGAAGTCAGACAGAGGGCTTTAAAGTCAGAGTCAGGGCCATGGAGTGGAGTGTTGTGGAGTCTGGCTTGGTAAGGTCAAAGTTGAAGTTGCCAGAAGTTTACCATTTATGGTAGGGCTGGAAATTTGGAAAAACAGAACAGCCAAAATCAGAAGCAATTCTTGGTGGAAATACTTGGTCTTTGATGTCTAATTCTTCTGATCTCAAAGCTTACAAATTTTCACTCATTCCCCCCCCCTCCCACTTGTGCCAAGTAGTAGAATATGCAGCTCTTTTTCAGTCTGGTTTGTATTATGGTACAGCATCTGAGTGGCAAAGTGGTTAGTGCAATACTCTCTCATGACGAAGGCTGGGGGTTCGAATCCGGGCGGAGGTGCCCCAGTCACCCAGCTGTAGAACTAGGTATCCGACTTCTTCTGGGGTTGGGGAAGGAAAGGCGGCCAGGCATGATACTGACCAAATCACCCTCTATTGTGCTGACAGTTCAAGGAAAATATGGGCACTAACACCATATCCCTATGTGCCGCTAAGGCATGACAGGATTATCTTTACCTTTATATGCAACGGAAGAATTTGGTTGGTAGACAGTATTTTTAAAGATCATTAACTCTTCCCATGCCATCGTCGCTATAGTGCTAACTTCCGGTTACTGAGTTGCGTGCCATAGTTGTTATAGTGACAATTCATTTGTTTCAATAAAACAACCGGTGTAATATTTAGATTATACATATTTCGTCCGCGTTTCCAGTGACACTTTTCAAAATTGTGAAAGAGTCCTTAGTTACGACCGATGCTGAGCGAGAAAAAGGAAGAGAAACATCGAAAATTTTCAATTTTTGATGATGTAGATAGGGGTATGGACATGGCCTGTGACCACCCACTGCTCTTGAATATATCCCAAGTAGATCTAGACATCTTTAGACGACTGGAGAAGTAGTTAGTAGGATATTTCAGACATTAATTTAGCGAGAATGCAACATAGAATCACAATACGAGATCGACAAGTAGATCTAGACATCTCAGATGGTAAGTAGTGTAGATCTAGACCTAGCCAATGGTGAGTTGGGCACAATCATTGTCTAAAAACATCACATTACTTCTTTTTTCCTAAAAAACTCTGCATTTATGAAATTTTCATATATTTAGTTATACTTTGAAACATAATAAGTACCTGGAAGTACAAGTAAATACTGTTTTCCATTCCATTTTACAACTATACCCCCTAACATATCAAGATCTGCGCTTTTATTCCAGCACCAACTGAACGTCCGCGTTTCTTCCTATAGGCACAGGAAGAGTTAATGCACTGCAGTTCAGTAAGTGGCCACTCCCTGGGAACAACTGTGTTAAGAGCACACTTAGCATAGTCTTTGTGAGACAGGGAACACAGATCTGATTGCTTAAAAACTCTGACCTACTTCTGTAGCCCAGATACCTGTAGCAATCAACACTAATGCCAGGATGGTGGATGGATAGGGATATGGAGATCACCAGCAGGGATGAGGAAAATCTGATGTGAAACCAATGAATCTAAGGCGTGACACAGCTATGGGTCTCTACAACAATGGCCACCAGAATGAGGTAAACAAACCAAAGAAACATCAGACTATAGGTGGTGGGGAATGGATATTGCTGAAGCACTCATCGGATTCCTCATCCCAAAGTCTCTGTGGAATTATCTCAAAGCCACTGGGCCTGATGTGTAGAAGGGGCTTAAGCACAGCCACCAGAGAGTGGTAAACAAACAGGTCAGCCTACACCATTGTCTTCATGGCAGTCCGAGCAAGACCACAGTCTGCCCTAGCAAGGAAAGGTGCTGAAGTCAGATGTACCCAGCCAGAAGGCACATTACAAAAATCAGGGTAACACGCATTACCACTAAATGCGTACGAAGAAGAAGAAGAAATAGTTGGCTATCAGTTGGTGGAAACATGTCTTTTATACAGAAGAAAGGCCTCCAGGACTTGTATGGTGACCTTGACAGCCCAAGACAAAAGGGTGGCATTTTTCAAAGATATCCAAGCTGACGCCTGAAGGCTGGGGGTTCGAATCCGGGCGGAGGTGCCCCAGTCACCCAGCTGTAGAACTAGGTATCCGACTTCTTCTGGGGTTGGGGAAGGAAAGGCGGCCAGGCATGATACTGACCAAATCACCCTCTATTGTGCTGACAGTTCAAGGAAAATATGGGCACTAACACCATATCCCTATGTGCCGCTAAGGCATGACAGGATTATCTTTACCTTTATATGCAACGGAAGAATTTGGTTGGTAGACAGTATTTTTAAAGATCATTAACTCTTCCCATGCCATCGTCGCTATAGTGCTAACTTCCGGTTACTGAGTTGCGTGCCATAGTTGTTATAGTGACAATTCATTTGTTTCAATAAAACAACCGGTGTAATATTTAGATTATACATATTTCGTCCGCGTTTCCAGTGACACTTTTCAAAATTGTGAAAGAGTCCTTAGTTACGACCGATGCTGAGCGAGAAAAAGGAAGAGAAACATCGAAAATTTTCAATTTTTGATGATGTAGATAGGGGTATGGACATGGCCTGTGACCACCCACTGCTCTTGAATATATCCCAAGTAGATCTAGACATCTTTAGACGACTGGAGAAGTAGTTAGTAGGATATTTCAGACATTAATTTAGCGAGAATGCAACATAGAATCACAATACGAGATCGACAAGTAGATCTAGACATCTCAGATGGTAAGTAGTGTAGATCTAGACCTAGCCAATGGTGAGTTGGGCACAATCATTGTCTAAAAACATCACATTACTTCTTTTTTCCTAAAAAACTCTGCATTTATGAAATTTTCATATATTTAGTTATACTTTGAAACATAATAAGTACCTGGAAGTACAAGTAAATACTGTTTTCCATTCCATTTTACAACTATACCCCCTAACATATCAAGATCTGCGCTTTTATTCCAGCACCAACTGAACGTCCGCGTTTCTTCCTACGGACACAGGAAGAGTTAAAGCACTGCAGTTCAGTAGGTGGCCACTCCCTTGGAACAACTGTGTTAAGAGCACACTTAGCATAGTCTTTGTGAGACAGGGAACATAGATCTGATTGCTTAAAAACTCTGACCTACTTCTGTAGCCCAGATACCTGTAGCAATCAACACTAATGCCAGGATGGTGGATGGATAGGGATATGGAGATCACCAGCAGGGATGAGGAAAATCTGATGTGAAACCAATGAATCTAAGGCGTGACACAGCTATGGGTCTCTACAACAATGGCCACCAGAATGAGGTAAACAAACCAAAGAAACATCAGACTATAGGTGGTGGGGAATGGATATTGCTGAAGCACTCATCGGATTCCTCATCCCAAAGTCTCTGTGGAATTATCTCAAAGCCACTGGGCCTGATGTGTAGAAGGGGCTTAAGTACAGCCACCAGAGAGTGGTAAACAAACAGGTCAGCTTACACCATTGTCTTCATGGCAGTCCAAGCAAGACCACAGTCTGCCCTAGCAAGGAAAGGTGGTGAAGTCAGATGTACCCAGCCAGAAGGCACATTACAAAAATCAGGGTAATACGCATTACCGCTAAATGCGTACGAAGAAGAAGAAGAAATAGTTGGCTATCAGTTGGTGGAAACATGTCTTTTATACAGAAGAAAGGCCTCCAGGACTTGTATGGTGACCTTGACAGCCCAAGACAAAAGGGTGGTATTTTTCAAAGATATCCAAGCTGACGCCTGAAAGTGTTCAAAGAAGAAAGCCCCTAGGAGCCTCTACGCAAATGCCTCCACTCCTCTTCCAAATTCAACGCTTCTGTATCATGATCTTAAGTTCTATCTGCCGAACATTTATGTCCACTGTTAGAAATACATGCTATGAATCGCTCATCCCACTACTCATTACAGAATAAAAAAAATAACATTTAACTAAATGAACTTCGACCTCACCTGCCACTGGGTTAAACACGGAGTACACAGTAAATGCCCACAAGGCTCCAACCTAATGTCCTTGTCATTCTCAGCACAGATTTTGCACTGTTGAAACGTTGAGCCCATCTCACAGTACAGCTCATATTGTTCCTTCAAAAGAATGTATTACTATCACAATATTTATATATTAAAAAAGGAGGCAAAACATTTTTAATTTACTTTCACAATGTAATACGGTAAGAATAGCTTTACTCTGAGAAGGTACTGTAGCAATAACTTTCTGCCTTCACAACAGCTTTACTCTGAGAAGGTACTGTAGCAGTAACTTTTTGCCTTCACAATATAATACGGTAAGAATAGCTTTACTCTGAGAAGGTACTGTAGCAGTAACTTGCCTTCACAATACGGTAAGAATAGCTTTACTCTGAGAAGGTACTGTAGCAATAACTTTCTGCCCTCACAATGTAATACGGTAAGAATAGATTTACTCTGAGAAGGTACTGTAGCAATAACTTTCTGCCTTCACAATGTAATATGGTAAGAACAGCTTTGTCTGAGAAGGTACTGTAGCAATAACTTTTTGCCTTCACAATGTAATATGGTAAGAATAGCTTTACTCTGAGAAGGTACTGTAGCAATAACTTTTTGCCTTCACAATGTAATATGGTAAGAATAGATTTACTCTGAGAAGGTACTGTAGCAATAACTTTTTGCCTTCACAATGTAATACGGTAAGAATAGATTTACTCTGAGAAGGTACTGTAGCAATAACTTTTTGCCTTCACAATGTAATACGGTAAGAATAGATTTACTCTGAGAAGGTACTGTAGCAATAACTTTCTGCCTTCACAACAGCTTTACTCTGAGAAGGTACTGTAGCAATAATTTTTGCCTTCACAATGTATTGTTGGAAAAGATGCTACAATTTCAATGTAATATAGTAAAATATTAGCATGACAATCACATGTAGCAACAAAAAAAAAAATACAGTGGCAATCCAATTTGCCAAAAAAAATTTTTTTTTAGAAATACGTGTTTATATGGACAGTAACTAAAAGCACTCAAAATCTGCTGGAAGCAGCGGAGATGTGGCTCCTAAGAAAAATTATGAGAATACCATGGACAGCCAAGAAAACAAATGAAGAGGTTCTAAGTGAGGCTGGGCAAAGGAGAAAAATTATGGCAAAATTCATAACACAAGCAGTCCAAATTTATAGGACACGTTTTGAGAAGAGGCAAACTGAAACACAGAGTGACAACAGGAAAACTGGAGGGAAAAAGAGACAGAGGAAGAGAAAGAAACATGATACTTGACAGACTAAGACTGTGGCATGGAGCACACAGTCGAACAGACATCTTATAGAAAGAGCGCAGGAAAGACGGTCATGGAAACCAATGACCAATGCCTGACTGGCATGGACTAGAGAGAGAGAATATTCATCCAGACAAAAATGCAATCCAATGTAGCAGTCAGTGATCCATAGCTGACTTCTTGCATCACTGTTGATGAACCAGAGTCAGCTAAGACCCTATCCAGCCTCTCTGTTGGTGCTCCTAGCAATAGGATCTGCCTGATCAATGGGGCAGAGATCATTATAGTTCCCATAGCCACGGAGTCTGTTTCTAAAAAAGCAATGCACAACCCTCTGCTTATCAGCTCCACCCAGAGTTTGAAAAAAAACTGGCTGCCATACCCCGTTCCCCTTTTAACTCGATGACGTGCTTCAACATCATTGCTGCTCTCGCCACAAAAGAACATCAAGCTTGAAGTTTAAGGGGATTAGAACAAGAACAACAATTCATCTGGATAAAATATTTTCTGTTTATATAAAATTATACATGATAAAATGATTTTACCTGTGTGACACGAATATGATCTTCCTCGCAATCAGCAACCAGGTAGCTCAAATCAGGATTAACATTACGCCCATCTGGGTATAAAAAGCTGGGGAGCATAATTATAAAACTCAAATCGGGATTAAAATTCCGCCCATTTGGGTATATAAAACTGGGGAGTATAATTATCGAACTAAAAAATCGGACTATATCTACGGCATTTAGGGGTGAAGGCAATGTCCAATTTGACAGTCAGCAATCTGTAACTGACATGCCTGCAGCAGTGTTGGTGGACTGTAACTGACCAAGACCCTGTCCTGTCCTCTCTGTTAGTGCCCCATGCAAGAAGACAAGCCTGGTTACTGGATCAGAGATCCATCTCCATGGTGGTGAAGCCTGCTAAAGAAGTACTGCATGCCTCCTGCTTTTTAGCTTCACTCAAGGAGTGAAAAAACACACCTGCCGCAACCCACCTCCAAATTCAACACGAAGCTGTGCCTCAACGCCCTCACGCCATGTCAGAGAGCATCACGCTGGCAGATCCTTGGAGACAGAGCAACGGCAATGATACCTATGACATTTCACTCTATATCCATACAAACACATACACAAACAACCTCTTTCATGGTGCTGCTAATGTAATCATCTACATCCAATATATGTCTGTATGCCATGAAGAAGGTGAAACTCAAGCAAGTATACACAAATTTTGGTGCCTGCACGGTGCAGTAGTTAGTATGCTCACTTCTCACGGCAAGGTCAGTGGTTCTAGTCAGCCCAGTCACTCAGGCTGTAGAAATGATAAACTGCCCCCCCCCCCATTTCTGGTCCAAGAGTGGGTTTAAAAATGGATCATTTCTGGTCCCAGAGTGGGTTTAAAAATGGATCATTTCTGGTCCAAGAGTGGGTTTAAAAATAGATCATTTCTGGTCCAGGAGTGGGTTTAAAAATGGATTATTTCTGGTCCCAGAGTGGGTTTAAAAATGGATCATTTCTGGTTCCAGAGTGGGTTAAAAATGGATCATTTCTAGTCCCAGATTGGGTTTAAAAATGGATCATTTCTGGTCCCAGAGTGGGTTTAAAAATAGATCATTTCTGGTCCCATAGTGGGTTTAAAAATGAATCATTTTTGGTCCAAGAGTGGGTTAAAAACAGATCATTTCTGGTCCCAGAGTGGGTTGAAAAAATGGATCATTTCTGGTCCCAGAATGGGTTACAATCAGCTGCTTTTGATCCTAGAATTCACTCGAGATGGTGACTCATGTGCACCATTTTGTGGAAAAAAACATAAACTCCAACCTGAAGCCCATGTGATGAAACACATGCCTGTTTCTATGAGCACCATGAGGAGGGAGGACACGTTCTCTGACTGGTATTCTGGTGCTCCTGAAAGCTGTGCTGTCTGCCTTGCTTAGTAATCTTTCTTCCCACATCAACATGACAACTCCCCACTTATACAAGCTAGTCAGTCATTTGCATGTCCCTTGCGGAATTTTGCCTACCTGACGACTCTCCTGTAGGCCTCTCGGTTGTAAGCAAGATGTCTTGCTGCTGATGCATCCATTGGCAGATCATCAACGATGTTTTGCAGCCATCTTCACCTTGCTCTTCCTCTCTTTCTTTTTCCCATTATGTACCCTTCCAAGAAGGTCTTCTCTAGATTATCATGACGTTTAATGTGTCCAAAATATTTAAGTTTTCTCTCTTTAATCATCTTTACTAGCCAGCTTTCTTCAATAGTAAGTTCTTGTAGTATGGATATATTTGTTCTTTTTTGTGTCCATAATCTGAAGAACTCTTCTATAGCATTTACATTCAAAGGCATTTATGTGTTTCTCAACTGTTTTGTTAAGTGTCCAGGTCTCACAGGCATATGTTGCAGTGGGAAAGATGCGTGCCCGTAAAATCTTATTTTTGAAGTTCTGTCTGTTCCTCACCACAGATTCTTTAGTTGTTTTATTTTCTGAAGAGTGATTGATGTCCTCCGTTTAATTTCCCTCATTGTATCTCCATTATTAGCTAGTGATGATCCAAGATATTCAAAACAAGCACAAACCCTATTAATATGCAGAAGTAATGGCAAAAGAGCAATGTAAGGATATAACCGACTTACAAGCCTTCTCTCTGACCATCCAGCAAGGCCTGGCAAAGAGACTTGTTCTGTGGGATTGTTTGCAGTATCTGCCCGTCAGTGGTGACGTAGCCAATAGCCCACTGTCCGAGTCTCGTACAACTCAGCCTGAACACGTAACTGCAGCAGAAAGAACAGATGACAGTCATCGCTGCAGTAGACACAGAACATAAGCTTTATGCTGGCTTTCATGCATGATATTCAACACTTTAAGTATCTTGGAAGCCTCATTTCAGCAGACAGTAATATCAAGAGGCCTTTAGCAAATTAGCAAACATATGGAAATCTCCCATTCTTCAAGCTCAGAATCTATAAATTCAATGTTCACTCTATTTTATTGCATGCAGCTGAAACATGGAGAACCAGTCAGAGAACTGAAAGTAGACTGAGAGGATTTGAAGGAAGATGCCTCAGAAAAAATTTAAGAACACACTGGGAAGAACATGTGACAAGTGAGGAAATAACCAAATGAACAGGTACGGAGAACATTACTAAAGAGGTCAAAAGATGAAGATGAAAATGGCTGGGGCATATACTACAAATGGAAAAAACAAGACATCCCTACACTGCCTTAACTTGGACACCTCAAGGGAAAAGAAAAGAGGGGCAGGCAACTGGGGACATGGAGACACACAATACAGGAAGAACTAAAGGAAGCCGGAAAGACTTGGTTTGAAGTATCCCGACTTGCTCAATACAGGACTGGAAGGAGAGCCTTTGTTGATGCCTCATGATGCCCCTTGGGAGAAAAAGAGGACTGATAATGATGATCACTCATATTAAGTGACACTGTGGATAAAGCGAACATTATGTAAGACAGGAAAGACATGAGGAAGATGGAAGAGACACTATGGCAGAGAGAAAACAAAGAGTTGAAATCAAAAGTTCCCCATAAGGTTCTGTGCTTCGTGCACAAAATTTTCGATTTGTGTGCAAACATATTCTCGAAAAAACATTTCTGTGCAAGCATCTGCCTCATAAAGTCATATTACAAAGTATAATTTACATCAGGAAAACAAACTCATATAGGACTATCATATATTTTTTTCAGCACTACTAAAGCACTAAGCAACATCAGAAAAATGAAAAATAAAAGTACTTATCATTCTCGTGCATCATATAAAATTTTGTGTGCGGCAAGATATTTTTTAGTATCTCTTACCCAGGGTATCCCCCTACCCACTGAACCATATGATGGAGTACGGGATTCGTTCTGAGAAGAATTTTCTGTTTTTCAGTCGCTGTTAGCTCAGATCTGTCTTTCAGCCGTTCCCTTCTGAACCACTCGAAGATAAAAGCAACACCGAGCTCCTGACATCTTTCGAAGTCCTACAGGTACCTAACGGTACTAGTGGAGTAAATCAGGAGCCTATACAACAACTTCGAGCTTCTTGGTTTGGTGGAGCAGGACAACTCACATGGGGTCATTGTAACAGACTCCCAAAACATGTTACAGAGAATTGAGAGACATTTCTTCTGTAGGGAGTGAATCCTGCATATTGAGGGCTCTCGGTTATCCAGAATGACGTGGATCTTCTGCCCAGGTCATGTCAAAGTCAAAGGCAGTGATAAAGTGAACAAGCTAGCAAGTGTGGCATCATTTTAGGCCACCCCAAAAAATGGACAAGGAGATTGCAAGAGGAAATTCAGGGTATAGAGGACAACATTGGGTTGACTGATAACAATCACATCAGGAGGATGATCAAGTTGGGGAAGGAGAGGGGAAGTGGACATTTTTCCAAATGAAATTTGGTTTAGCATGCATTACCCACAACCAGTGTGTGTGACTGGCTCCGTAAGCAGGCGCATGCTTCGGTGGGTGTTCGAACAGAAGAGAGAGCACATATGGGAATGCCCGGAGTGCAGGATTGCCTGTCTCTGATTACAGATTAGAGTGATGATGATGATGATTTTTCTTAAACATAAAGTTCTAAACTTTTATTAACTATACATCCTTAAAGTATAACTAATGGACTCTACATCCTTGAAGTATAACTGATGTACTCTACATCCTTGAAATATAACTAATGAACTCTACATCCTTGAACTATAACTAATGGACTCTATACATCCTTGAAGTATAACTAATGGACTATATACATCCTTGAAGTATAACTAATGGACTCTACATCCTTGAAGTATAACTAAAAGAGATGCTGAAGCCCACTACGAACCTTCCTGGCTTGTTGATGTACTTCTGCAGCCTAGCCTTCACCTCATCATATGTAAGAAAGGCCACATATCCTGGATGGACCACAGCCAGAACGTTCCAGTTACGCAGAAGGTTTGCCCAGGGCTGGAACAATCTAGAAGAAAAGAAAAAAAAAAAAACAAGAAACCTGGAAAATGGTTACCACAGAATTGTTGCTCCAGATTCTATGAAACTTGAGTTGGTAACACTTGCCCACTGATAGATGCCAACACTGCTTTTTCTTTTTTTACTTTCAGAACAGCATATAACGCTGGCTAGCTTCAAAGCTAGAACATGGGGGCTAATACAATCATGAAAACCGTACTAGAGGGAAAAATAGTAAGAGGTAGACAATGATATAGACCGGTGGACAACATAAAAAAAAAAATGAACTGGACTCAATTTGGCCAGAGCAAGTTGGACTGATGACTGCAGCTAACCTTTCCTGGAGACAGGGCACAGGATGATGATTAGCTACAATGCTAGACCTCTCAGTGGACTTCATTACAAATACAGAACACATCAATCCCTGCACTTTCAGTCAGGCTGTAATGACACAAGAATGCTGTGAGAAAGCAGTGTAAAGGGATGCAGAGCTGCAAATCAGTACAAATATCTTACATCTTACATCCTTCCCGTGCCGTTAAACGTCACACAGGGCTCGCATAGTTGTTTGCCAAGTTTTCCTGTTCTCGGCAAGTCTTTCAACTTCATCAAAGGATATTATGCGCATTAAACTGGCTTCTCTTAACAATGTCCTCTTTAGAGTTTCACATGGCTGACCACTTTTTCTTCGGCCTGTTGTGCTCCACTTGATAGCTTGTTTTGGTATTCTCTGATTGTTTCTTCTCATCACATGGCCTATATATGTCCATCTTCTTTTTCTGATCACTCATGAGGTAGATTGTTGTTTGCTCATCTGTCTGATCTCCGTTTTGTTCTTGAATTCGTTCCACTTTATACCAAGTATTTTCCTTACACATTTGTTTTCAAAAGAGTCTAACTTCTTGTCTATTTCTTTAGTTGATTTCCAGCTTTCACATGCACAAATATACAAATATACCCTTTATAAAAGAGACAAGTCACAGGTTTGGCATTGCACCAGCCCTGGTAAAATGATCTTGACCTTCTCAACTGCACACTGGATCTGGCCAATCAAAATGGCTCTCTCTTCTCCCAACAGTGTTACAAAATCTCTAATCACCTCTCAAACGCAATATAAATAAACATGACAGAAGCCACATTTAAGACGAACGTAAAATAAAAAAAAAAAAACAACCCTTAAAACTTACCGACAAAAGACGTCAAATTCAAAAACTGAAATAAAGTCATTGCACGTCAGGTCTATTGTCGACTTGAGGGCCATAGCCTCCAAAGGTGAGCCTATAGGGTGAGATTCATGTAGTCTGCCCTTGAACTCCTTCCAAGGGATTATGATTCTGGGCAAAGAAAATATTTATGTAATTTTATAGTTCGATTAATAAAATGCACCAGTGGCTCCCACCCTTTCTTATGATCATGGACCCTTCAAGACAATGATAATCTGCAGATGCCCCTCTGTTTCCCCACAAAGTAATATTACATAAAAATCTGCATATAATTCTAGTTTTCTCCGTAACTTACACTCGTTGTGTGGGCCCCTACATCTTACATCCTTCCTGTGCCGTTAAACATCACACAGGGCTCGCGTAGTAGTTCTCCAAGTGGGCCTCTACATGACTCTTTCTCTTTTATTACCTCCCAGGCTGCGAATCAAGGGAATAAATAATTTATCGAATGACAATATCAAGCCCCATAAAAGTGATGTCGGACTAATGGGCATGGTTGTGGAATTTTCCATATTCGTCAATTGGCAATACCATGCCAAATGGCAGCACTGTGAAGCACGATGTAGGGGACATCCATAAGTAGAAGATGGAGGGTCGACTGCAGCAGTGACCTAAACAGGAGGTTCGGGCTGTGATACGATTTCTGAACATGACGCAGGTGCCAGTTGTGGAAATTCATTGCCAGTTGGTGGAAGTCTATGGGGACTATGTGATGAGTTGACAGCGTGTGACAAAATGGTGTGCAGAATTTTGAACCAGGTGAATGACCACCAGTGACGCAGCGTGGAGATTGTGAACTCTTGACAGCAGCGGACAACATGAGTGTTGAACTTGCAACACTGGAGAACGGACGAGTGACTGTGAAGGAACTGACACATGACTTAAGTCCGTCACATGGAACAGTGTCCAGAATGACTGTGAAGTTCAGACTTCGTAAGCTGTGGGCATGATGAGTCCTACAAACTCTTTCAGAGGACCACAAGGTAAAGAGAAAGGCAAATGCCCTGTCATTCCTGCAACAATATGCCACTCACAGCTACGACTTTCTGGAACACAACGTCACCAGTGAGAAGACATTGGGTTTCAGCATAGCAATCCAGAACTGACATGTGCAAGCATGGAATGCTGGAAAGATCTGGGCTTCTAATGAACCAGGAAATTCACGATCATGCCATCTGTTAGCAAAGTGGTGATTACCATGTTTTGGGACCAAAAAAAGGTGTGTTGCTGGTAGATTCCCTGGAAAGGGGAGCAACAGTTAATGCAGCTATGGAAAGTGCAATACTGGAATGTTTACGAGCTGTCATCAGACTCTGTCATCCCGGGCTGTGCTGCTCCTTGGAGGCGTAGGAACCAGATGAAGCCATGTAAATTGACCAACTGTCCTGTATTATACAGGAAAGTCCCCTACTTAGGGTTTTGTCCTGGCAATCGCATTACTTTGATCAGGATGCTTAAGTGTCCCATATATTAAAACTCATGTCCAATGTTCCCTCTAAGGGTTTGAGGTCTGTGTGCAAAATGTTCAGCTCTTATATATATATATATACATTCATTCATTCACATGTCCCTTGCAGAACTTTGCCTCCCTAACAGCACTCCTGTAGGCCTCTCAGTTGTGAGCAAGATGGCCTGCTGCTGATGCATCCACTTGCAGATCATCAACGATGTCTTGCAGCCATCTTCGCCTTGGTCTTCCTCTCTTCCTTTTTCCCATTATGTATCCTTCCAAGATGGTCTTCTCTAGATTATCATGACGTTTAATGTGTCCAAAATATTTAAGTTTTCTCTCTTTAAACCTTTTAACTAGCCAGCCTTCTTCAATATTAAGTTCTTATAGTATAGATATATTTGTTCTGTGTCCATGACATTTGAAGAACTCTTCTGTAGCATTTACATTCAAAGGCATTTATGCATTTCTCAGGTGTTTTGTTAAGTGTTCAGGTATATATATACACTCACACTGTAAATGTCTGTACATTTAATAACAGGATAGACCTGCTGTCCTTCTCAGCAGTGGAAATTTATCTGCCCATTTATTTTAATTACCCTCTATTCTCTGCGTGCCCACTTGCCTCGTCACGATTCTGCTACCGAAATTACGAGATAAAAGACCAGTTGAAACATCCGATCCCAAAGTCATTTCTCAAAAAGAAAGAGACAGTAAAGCAAAAACATGTACCATCATTGTATTTTTCTTGATCGCAATTACAGCAGAGTAACATCTGGAAATTCGAAAATAAAAGTAGCAGTTCTTTTTTTTTTTTTTTGCGCAGCTCCAAAAATGTTCTGCTCTGTATGAATTTTTTTCTGTGCGTGACCACGCAGCTTAGAGGGAACAGTGCTCATGTCCCATATTCACTTATCTGATCACCACATGTTCAGACACCCAGAAGCATTTAAAATTATCTTATTGGAATATTGCTATTTTGAGGAAAATTCACTCTGCAGAGAAGTACTCTTATTAGTAAGAATGTGAATTCCATGCAACAAAAAAACAGATATCCTGTCTTCAGTAGCTAGCAAAAGACGACTTGAAATTAACAAGGACAAACAAAAATAATGAAAAACTTCCCATTAATCAAAATGGAAAAATACACGTAGAAGGGACAGATGTTGAAGAAGTCAATCAATTCGCATACTTGGCAGCTACATAGACCAGGATGGTGACACCAGAAAGGAAGTTAGAATTAGAATTGCAAAAGCAGCATCGATATTCAAGAATCTTGAGAAAATATGGGATTCAAAAGTTATAAGCACAAAAAACAAGTTAAGACTATTCAATTCAAATGTACTATCCACCCTCATTTATGCATGCGAAAGCTGGAAAACAACTAAAGAAACAGACAAGAAATTAGACTCTTTTGAAAACAAATGCCTAAGGAAACTACTCGACATCAAGTGGAACGAATTCAAGAACAACGCAGAGATAAGACAGATGACTGAACAACAACCAGTCTCATGGGTGATCAGGAAAAGGCGATGGACATATGTTGGTCACGTGATGAGAAGAAATGATCAGAGAATCCCAAAACAGGCTATCAAGTGGAACACAACAGGCCAAAGAAAAAGAGGCAGCCCACGTGAAACTCTAAAGAGGACATTGTTAAGAGAGGCCAAATTAATAGGCATAAAATCCCTTGATGAGGTTGAAAAGCTTGCCAAAAACAGGAAAAATTGGTGAACTACCTTGTGAGCCCTACGTGACATTTAACGGCATGGGAAGGATATAAGATATAAGAAGTACAAGTAGATCTGATTGGTACATCTGTAAGTAAAGTTATAAACCTGGCCTCTCTCTCTCTCTGAACCTTAAGCGCCCAGGGCACATGGGGTTTCCGCAAGGGTTTTCCACAAATGCCTGTCCTTTGCCTTTTTTTCCACTCTTGCCTAGGTGAGCCCTCTATTGCTCAGTCCATGTCTCTTTTGGTCTACCCTTACTTCTTTTCCCCTGTGGTGTCCATCTTAGTGCTATTTTTGGTAGAGAGATGTAACCTGGCCTACTGATTAAAATTTTAGGTTAAAATTTAAATTCGACATTACCAGCAACTCCATCACTCTCCATCACCCCCACCCAAACTGACTGAGTGTCCCATATTTGAACTTTGAAAAGATGGTAAGATTATGGTGTATGGAACTAGTTTCCTTCTTCTTCTGTTGTTCTTCGAGGTTGTTGGTCACTTCAGATCCTGATCCCTGTCGACATGGCAAAGCCTGCAGTCCCCTCCAGATTCTGAAAGGAACCCCCAAAGCTTTTGCCCCAAGCTTGTGTCCTCTGGCCATGTCTCACACCTCAGGTCTGCATGGTTTGGACACTCTTGTAGGATATGTTCTGGAGAATGGACTCCACTGCCACATGGACATTCGTCTGTGTGAGTTTCCAAAACTTTTCACTTTTTATAAAAAAGTGTCTTATTAGATTTTAATCCTCTTTCAGCTGTTCTGTTCCATACAAAAAGTAAAGCAAAGGTACTGACATTCTCTATCTAAGTCTCTTGTTCAATTCTGCAATCAGGCAGAATATTCTTTCGAATCAACCAGCACCGAGGTCAACCCAGCCTAAAAAAAAAATGGGTACCTGGGATTTCCCTAGAAAAACAAGGTCAGCAAGGACAAGTTCTGGCATCCGTACCTCAAATGCTGTGATGGCCTACACACGTGAAGGCACTAACATTTCACACTCCTGGGACACGCAAATGCTAAGGGACATAAATACTGGTACCCATCAGGACAAAAATAGCACTAAGATGGACACCACAGGGGAGCAGAAGTAAGGGTAGACCAAAAGAGACATGGAGAAGAACAACAGAAAGGATGTTGAGCAATAGAGGGCTCACCTGGGCAAGAGCAGAAAAAAAGGCGAAAGACAGGCATTTGTGGAAAACCCTTGTGGAAGCCCCATGTGCCCTGGGCACTTAAGGTTCAGAGAGAGAGAGAGAGAGATCAGGACTTTTAATGATGATGACGAATTCAATAGTCTGGCAAAGAGAGTATAGGGGAAATACTGAGCAAACCATTGCTGGTACAGGGACACACTGGAAATCCAAGGGGGGAGTCTGTATAGTCCCCACGGAAGTGGAGTCTGCTAAAGAAGTACTGCGCGCCATCTGCTGTTTTAGTTCCACTCCGGGCCACTGAAAAAAGTCACTGCAACCTATCCCAAGTCTTACATAATGAAGTGCCTGAACATCTTCACTGCATCACCTGCAAACAGAATACCAGTTTGCATTTCCAGGGAGACAGAAGAAGAAGAATATGAGGTCTGTAGTCTGTAATCATCAATCAGTCAATCAAGTGCCGTGCCGGGTGGAGTATCCGATCATTTCTCTCCACAATTCCCTGTCTTTAGACTTGATTATGAGATCCGCCAGTGATTTTCTTCCTAGCCACACTGACAACCCACCCAGTAACTTCTCTCTCTGTCTTCCTCTGTCTCTTCTTCCCTCAATTTTTCCAGCTGCCACAATGTGTTCCAATTTTCCTCTTCTCAGAAAATGTCCTACAAATCTTGCTTGTCTGCCTCTGATCTTTGCTGTAATTTGCTTTTAACTCCAGCCTCTCTTAATTCTTCTTCACTGGTTTTCTTAGCTGTCCATGGTACCTTCAATATCCTTCTTATGAACCACATTTCCATGGCCTCCATTTCTCGCTGTACTCTCTTATTCACTGACTATGCTTCACATCCATAAAACAAAATTGGCTCGATGTAACATTTAAGTACTCTGAATTTTGTTTCCATTGATATGGATCTGTTGCACAGGATGTGTCCCATTTTCTGGAATGCTGACTTGGCCTCAGCATGTCTGCTTTTTATTTCGTTGTGACATTTCCCATCAGTTGTTGTAATTGTTCCTAAGTACTTGAATCTATCAACTTGTTTCAGTTCTGTGCCATCGATGGTAATGCTAGATTTTGGTGGTATTCTTTTCTTTGAGATGACATCACTTCAATCTTCGTTTTATTCAAGCTGAGACCTTTACTTTTACTTTCACAAACCATGATGTCCAGAAGAGCTTGTAGCTCCCCTTCACTTTTAGGAATTGTGTCGTCTGCATATCTTAAGTTGTTAAGGCTGTACCCACCAAATGATATTCCTGGCAAGTTCTCTATATTTCTCATTATGTTTTTGATGTACAAGGAGAAAAGGTCAGGCAATAGAACACATCCTTGCCTCACTCCCAATTTTATGTCTTGGAATGCTCCTATTTGGTTCTCAACCTTCATTGCTACTGATTGTTGCCAGTATATGTTTTTGATGAGTTTCAGATCTTTCCCATGTATGTTGATGTCTTCCAGCATTCTTATAACTTCTGTGTGTCTCATTTTATCGAATGCTTTACAGTAGTCTATGAAGCATAAGTATAGGTCCATCTTTACTTCTACTGATCTCTCCATCAATGTTCTCAATATATACTTGTATATGGCATTACTTGTGCCTTTTACTTCGATGAAGCCACACTGTTCTTCAGCGATTTCTGGTTTTATTTTGCCCCTGATTCTTCTCATGACAATACAAATCCTACCTCCAAATAAACAACACGCTAAACAGGGGTGGATGACAGAAGAAATTTTGCAACTAATGGATCGGAGAAAAAGTCTTAAGGAAGATAAAGATGAACATGACAAAATAAATAAAGAAATAAGACACAAACGCAATAAAGCTAAAGAAGAGTGGCTAAATAAGAAATGTAATGAAATAGACACACGCCATCATGAAAACGCAAGAGATATGCATAAACAAATAAAGGAGTTAACAAACAAAAGGGCACACCACAAGACTGGTTGCTTGAAGTCAAAGGAGGGGCATACAATAATGGACAGAGATGAAATAATGGCTAAGATTGTGCAAATACATTAGAGAATTCTATGAGGACAATAGAAGCAAAATAGATATACGAAATAATAATGAAGGGCCTCCAATATTAAAAGCAGAAGCGGAAGAAGCCATCAAACACATGAAGAACAACAGAGCACCAGGACCAGATAAAATCACCAAGGATGAATTTAAATCATCAGGAGAGCTTGGCATAGAAATGATTATCAGATTATTGAATGACATCTATAACAGTAACTATGTCCCATCAGACCTTTTGCAATCAGTTTTCATTGCCCTACCAAAGAAACAAGGTGCAGTTGAATGTGAATACCATCGAACCATTAGTCTTATGTGCCATGTTACCAAAATCCTGTAATCATAAAAAGGTTTTTAAAAAATTCAGCCTGTACAAACAAAACAGTAGCTCCATATATAATTATTATACTTACTTATCCCCAAAAGATTTCTTCCACCAGTCAGCGGCGTCACCCTTTGTTATCCTAAAATTCTCCCCAGCGAAAGTCCCCTGTGGGTATATGGCCTTCAGCTCTGCTAACATATGGGAGAACACAAGACTAAGTTTCGTCAAATTCCGGCGATAATGTGAGTTCTCATCGTAAATTTTATCTTTCCCGTCTCGGAAAAGTTTACCTGTGTGTTTACACTTGTTCAGCAGGTTCTCGATGAACGTTCTGAAGTACTCGCATTCGTTTAAAGTTTGTAGTTTGTCTTCGTGTTTGGAGCAAATCGTTCGCAAATGTTGGTATGTATCCGGTAAAATGTCCAAAATAAACGGTGGACTGTTTCTCAGATTCATCTTCGGATGTTGACAGAGCTTCACAACTTTGTCCATCATCTTCCATGACTTCTCAATGGTTTTTCTATCCACAACAACAAGCTTTGGAGCGACTAGAACCCCCTGAATTTGTCTCAGCATTGATCCTAAGTTCTTCGTCTGCTTGTTGCCCAGCGCCATCTTGGCTTCCTGCTCGCAGGGGGAGAACATCCGGCGGAAGTTGAGAGAGGTTGCGGGGGATTGTGTGGGCGTGCAAGCCCCTTCTGATGCTATCAGGGAGTTGTTTTTAGATAAAGGGTTATGTATTTGTGTGTGTATGAGTGAGTGAGCCTGTGTATGTGTGCGGGCCCTACAGGAAAGAGGGAGAGTCCAAGCTGTTGAAAGCACTCTGCGGCCCTCCTTTTCCCCTCTTTCCTCATCACAAAAGCAGGTTAAAACTAGAACGTTCGTACAGTTTGGGTAGGGGGCCCCAATAGTAACTGGGAACTTGGGGCCTGGCATGGCTCTCTACAGCCATGTGTGTGTGTATGTGTGTGAGTAGCACGTGTAGCACATCAAGACTTACGAGAGAAGAAACTAAAATGTCAAAGTTCAAAATTCAGACTCCGGCTTCACTGTAATCGGGACAATCCGTCGCATGCCAGAGCATCTACCCAAGAGTATGTTTGCTAATAGTTCCTGTCAAATGTTGGTTGTTTACGATGCGTTTTCTGCTACACAGTTCGGTAGACTGCCTCCAGCAGTTTCCTCACAGCTACATTGTTCGTCCATTCCCGTTCTTCATTTTCCCGTAGTCTGTCCAGTACAGCCCTAGCAATGTCCTCCTTGTCCATTGACAGTATACCATTTATTTTAGCCTGTCCAGCAAGTCTGTCTGCCACATCATTGCCATGTGCATGCTCTGGACAATTAAAGCCACGTTAGGCTTGTCACAGTTGACTGGCTTAACAGTTGAACCCATTCTTTTTGAAGTAAATTCTTCTCAATCTTTCGGAGCATACTCTGTGAATCCGTCACAAAGACGCCATTAACCACAGCACGAGCAACAAATCATTCCATTGCCGCCGACAAGTCTCAGCTTCCATTCGCATGCTTGATGTGATAATTTCAAAGTCTCCCGAACCCTGTGCCACGACTCTTCCATTTCGGCAGGCAAGAAAACCCCAACCACTTCTGCTGTTCCAAGTCACTGAGACATCTGTATATACAACCATGTCGGAAGACCCACAATGATGCTGGATGAGATCTTGAACCCAAAGTTCAACTGCCCCCTATGCCCAGTCTCGACGTTCACGGCCCTTCTGTTAGCTGATGTCGGTCCTGTATCCGGATCCAGTCATCACCTTTAGGTACTTGATCTAGACTGCAGACTGACTTTATTGTATCCTCCGCCTCGGGCATCCAAGATCTCCCCTGTTTGATGCGTCTTCCTTTTATCAACCCCAACTCCTTTTGGAGAGGATGATCCTTCATGCCAGCAACCCTGATGTGTGGCTTTACCTGACATGTGTTTAGACCTCACACTCGCCATATCAAGCAGAAAGCTCATGGCCACCACTGGAGTATCCCTCGTGCAACCCAAGACCACTCTCATTGCCTCGTTCTGTACACGCTCTAGTCTGTTCAGCTGTGCTTTGGACAGTGTGAGTAGGCCAAGACCGTACTCCAATGGTGACAGTACCAGCGCATGCATTAGTAAGAAGAGAGTTCTCTGTGGAAAGCCAGCTGCGGCCATTAACCTAACAAAGGACAATGAACGATGAAATGTCCACCCAAGAGTATGTTTGCTAATAGTTCCTGTCAAATGTTGGTTGTTTACGATGCGTTTTCTGCTACACAGTTCGGTAGACTGCCTCCAGCAGTTTCCTCACAGCTACATTGTTCGTCCATTCCCGTTCTTCATTTTCCCGTAGTCTGTCCAGTACAGCCCTAGCAATGTCCTCCTTGTCCATTGACAGTATACCATTTATTTTAGCCTGTCCAGCAAGTCTGTCTGCCACATCATTGCCATGTGCATGCTCTGGACAATTAAAGCCACGTTAGGCTTGTCACAGTTGACTGGCTTAACAGTTGAACCCATTCTTTTTGAAGTAAATTCTTCTCAATCTTTCGGAGCATACTCTGTGAATCCGTCACAAAGACGCCATTAACCACAGCACGAGCAACAAATCATTCCATTGCCGCCGACAAGTCTCAGCTTCCATTCGCATGCTTGTTGTGATAATTTCAAAGTCTCCCGAACCCTGTGCCACGACTCTTCCATTTCGGCAGGCAAGAAAACCCCAACCACTTCTGCTGTTCCAAGTCACTGAGACATCTGTATATACAACCATGTCGGAAGACCCACAATGATGCTGGATGAGATCTTGAACCCAAAGTTCAACTGCCCCCTATGCCCAGTCTCGACGTTCACGGCCCTTCTGTTAGCTGATGTCGGTCCTGTATCCGGATCCAGTCATCACCTTTAGGTACTTGATCTAGACTGCAGACTGACTTTA
Source organism: Achatina immaculata (assembly GCA_009760885.1). NCBI lineage: Eukaryota > Metazoa > Mollusca > Gastropoda > Stylommatophora > Achatinidae > Lissachatina > Lissachatina immaculata. The sequence continues at coordinate 3,807,345 of CM019710.1, forward strand.
TTGTATCCTCCGCCTCGGGCATCCAAGATCTCCCCTGTTTGATGCGTCTTCCTTTTATCAACCCCAACTCCTTTTGGAGAGGATGATCCTTCATGCCAGCAACCCTGATGTGTGGCTTTACCTGACATGTGTTTAGACCTCACACTCGCCATATCAAGCAGAAAGCTCATGGCCACCACTGGAGTATCCCTCGTGCAACCCAAGACCACTCTCATTGCCTCGTTCTGTACACGCTCTAGTCTGTTCAGCTGTGCTTTGGACAGTGTGAGTAGGCCAAGACCGTACTCCAATGGTGACAGTACCAGCGCATGCATTAGTAAGAAGAGAGTTCTCTGTGGAAAGCCAGCTGCGGCCATTAACCTAACAAAGGACAATGAACGATGAAATGTGGACCCTAGATATTTTATGGAAAGTGTTCTCTTAATATCTTGGCCTTGATACTTCACAATCGGAGCTGCAGATCCTACAAATCTATTATTTAATGAGCACCACAGGATACTGACTTTTTCTGGGTTGATCACCGCATTGTTATCCTCACACCAGCCTGTTATATGGTCCACCCTGCTCTGCATTCTTGAGGCTAATTTCTCTCTACACCTTCCGTGCTCACATGTTAATATATTATCAGCGTAGGACAGTGTTCTCCCAGCATCATGTTCAAATAACAGGGCAAGGCCGGTAGAATATACATTGAATAGAATAGGAGACAAGATAGAGCCCTTGAGACAGTCCCTTGAGCAAATAATTTGTCAGGGAACAAGGGAGAGCCCTTGAGACAGCCCCTTGAGCAAATAATTTGTCAGGAGACAAGGGAGACTTTAAGGGAGACTTTTGAGGCAGCCCCTTGAGCAAATAATTTGTCAGGAGACAAGGGAGACTTCTGAAGCAGCCCCTTGAGCAAATAATTTGTCAGGGGACAAGGGAGACATTTGAGGCATCCCCTTGAGTAAATAATTTATCAGGGGACAAGGGAGACATTTGAGGCATCCCCTTGAGCAAATAATTTATCAGGGGACAAGGGAGACATTTGAGGCATCCCCTTGAGTAAATAATTTGTCAGGGGACAAGGGAGACATTTTTGGCATCCCCTTGAGCAAATAATTTGTCAGGGTACAAGGGAGAGCCCTTGAGTAAACAATTTGTCAGGAGACAAGGGAGACTTTGAGGCAGGCCCTTGAGTAAATAATTTGTCAGGGTACAAGAGAGAGCCCTTGAGTAAATAATTTGTCAGGAGACAAGGGAGACTTTGAGGCAGGCCCTTGAGTAAATAATTTGTCAGGGGACAGGGAGAGCCCTTGAGTAAATAATTTGCCATGAGACAAGGGAAAGCCCTTGAGTAAATAATTTGTCAGGAGATAAGGGAGAGCCATTGACCAAATAATTTGCCATGAGACAAGGGAGAGCCCTTGAGTAAATAATTTGCCATGAGACAAGGGAGAGCCCTTGAGTAAATAATTTGTCAGGAGATAAGGGAGAGCCATTGACCAAATAATTTGCCATGAGACAAGGGAGAGCCCTTGAGTAAATAATTTGCCATGAGACAAGGGAGAGCCCTTGAGTAAATAATTTGTCAGGAGATAAGGGAGAGCCATTGACCAAATAATTTGCCATGAGACAAGGGAGAGCCCTTGAGTAAATAATTTACCACGAGACAAGGGAGAACCCTTGAGTAAATAATTTGCCATGAGACAAGGGAGAGCCCTTGAGTAAATAATTTGCCATGAGACAAGGGAGAGCCCTTGAGTAAATAATTTGCCATGAGACAAGGGAGAACCCTTGAGTAAATAATTTGCCATGAGACAAGGGAGAGCCCTTGAGTAAATAATTTGCCATGAGACAAGGGAGAGCCCTTGAGTAAATAATTTGCCATGAGACAAGGGAGAGCCCTTGAGTAAATAATTTGCCATGAGACAAGGGAGAGCCCTTGAGTAAATAATTTGCCATGAGACAAGGGAGAGCCCTTGAGTAAATAATTTGCCATGAGACAAGGGAGAGCCCTTGAGTAAATAATTTGTCATTAGACAATGGAGAGCCCTTGAGTAAATAATTTGCCATGAGACAAGAGAAAGCCTTTGAGTAAATAATTTGCCATGAGACAAGGGAGAGCCCTTGAGTAAATAATTTGCCATGAGACAAGGGAGAGCCCTTGAGTAAATAATTTGCCATGAGACAAGGGAAAGCCCTTGACCAAATAATTTGCCATGAGACAAGGGAGAGCCTTTGAGTAAATAATTTGCCTTGAGACAAGGGAGAGCCCTTGAGCAAAACCTATATCTTAATACAAAGAAAACTAAATTGATGACAACTGACAAAACAAATAAGGCAGCTAATATATATATATATATATATATATGAGGAAAAATTGGAAGAGGTGGAGAGTTTTTAATATCCTGGATCATTCATTCATTTCATTCATTAATTTGCATGTCCCTTGCGAAACTTTGCCTCCCTATCAGCACTCCTGTATGCCTCTCGGTTGTGAGCAAGATGGTCTGCTGCTGATGGATCCATTTGCAGATCATCAGCGATGTCTTGCAGCCATCTTCGCCTTGGTCTTCCTCTCTTTCTTTCTCCCATTATGTACCCTTCCAAGACGGTTTTCTCTGGATTATCAGGATGTGTCCAAAATATTTAAGAATGTGTCGTTTGATGTGTCCAAAATATTTAAGTTTTCTCTTTTTAATCCTCTTTACTAGCCAGCCTTCTTCAATATTAAGTTCTTGTAGTATGGATCATTACTAACTAATAATGGAGATACAATGAGAGATATTAAAGGGAGGACATCTATCGCTATTCAAACAGTAAAACAACTAAAGAAGCTGTAGAGAGGAACAGACAGAACTACAAAAGTAAGGTTTTTAAGGGCATGCATCTTTCCCACCGTAACATACGCCTGTGAGACCTGGACACTTAACAAAACAACTGATGAACACATAAATGCCTTTGAGTGTAAATGCTATAGAAGAGTCCTTCAAATATCAATGACACAGAAAAGAACACATGTATCCATTCTACAAGAAATTAATATTGAAGAAGGTTGGCTAGTAAAGGAGATTAAACAGAGAAAACTAAAATATTTTGGACATGTTAAAAGTCATGATAATTTAGAGAATGGACGGATCAGCAGTAGGGCATGTTGCTTACAACCGAGAGGCCTACAGGAGAGCTGTTAAGAAGGCAAAGTTCCGCAAGGGACGTACAAATGATTGACTAACCTCTTCTCTTCAAATGTTCTCTCTATACTTTTGTGTGTGTAAACGTACATCACAGTAACCATGGTAACATCATCTTGTAGTAGAACTGGGCATTACTCGGACTTTTAGGAATTGTATCTTTCGGGTACCCGTTTAGAAAGTACTCATGGAACAGGTTTCCTCGAGTTATTGCCCTTCGTAAATGTGAGCGATGATTTGCATACAATGCGCAGAACAATTTCCCAATGCCTTTCAATATGTTCTGACACAGGACTACCATTAGATCTGTGAGTCGTTATTTACAAATAACGTTCACAGTAAAACACGCCTAATCGCAATAAATGAAGTAAATCTAGAAACAGTAAATGAAGAAAAAAAAATACTTGCTTATATCATTCATGTCATGTGACGCATCCTTTCCAGAACGTTGTCCCTCTCACAGCCTCCCTGAATGCAATACGATCTTGCCCAAGTTGACCGGCGTCTTGCAGTAACACATTCAGACTTTCCGTGATGTCCTGAGTCCACCCGCGGCGAGGTCGTCCCTTTTCTCTTTTGTCGGGCACTGTGCCTTCTACTATCAGCCTCTCCAAGCTACTATATGGCAACTGTTGTTAAAATGGTTCATCATTTAATACTGGATAAAAAAGGCTAATGGTCACTGTAAGAGAAGGGGGAGCATGAGAGAGAGAGAGAGAGAGAGAGAGAGAGAGGGGGTAGCTGTGGCCCATAATTGTATGATAAAGATAACTCTGGCCCACCATTATGTGATACAAATAACTCTGACCCACCATCGTGTGATAAAGATAACTCTGGCTCATCATCATGTGATAAAGATAACTCTGCCTCACCATCGTGTGATAAAGATAACCCTGACCCACCATTGTGTGATAAAGATAATCCTGACCCACCATCGTGTGATAAAGATAACTGTGACCCTGACACTGACAACTGACATTGTTTTGAATTCACAACTTGAGAACTGAAAGTAGCCTGACAGGATTTGAAGGAAGATGCCTTATAAACATTTTAAGAATACACTGGGAAGAACATGTGACAAGTGACGAAATAACCAAACGAACAGACGTTGGCAACATTACTCATTCATTCCTTTGCATGTCCCTTGCGGAACTTTGCCTCCCAAACAGCACTCCTGTAGGCCTCTCGGTTGTGAACAAGATGGCCTGCTGCTGCTGCATCCATTTCCAGATCATCAACGATGTCTTGCAGCCATCTTCGTTTATTTGACTTTCCATGATTGCTGCTTGGGTTTCTTGGTATGTTTCCAGAAGGTAGTTTACCATTGCTTTCCTTCCGGGCAGTGACTGTACTAGTCAGTGATCGTAGCCATTGTCCCTACATTGAGATCATCTGCCTACCATCATAGAATGGTGACCATAACCAACATTATCTGTCAGCTGCTCTCCCATTCCATCCACCACCTGCTCCCATGGCTTCACGTCACCCTGATCGGGGGGCTATACGGGTACTCCACCTTGCCCAAGGGTGTCCCGTAGACTGACGGAGGTAAGGAGGCGTCTTACTTCTCCTTTGATAGGGGATACCCCTACCCCGCAACATTACTAAAGAGGTCAAAAGACAAAGATGAAAACTGTTGGGCTGCTTGGTGCGAACGGATAAAAAAAAGAAGACACCCGTATACTGCCTTGACTCGGACATCTCAAGGAAAAAGAACGGAGGGGCAAGCAATTGGGGACACGAAGAACTAAAAAAAGCAGGAGAGACATGGTTGAGTTATCCCGACTTGTTCAAGACAGTACTGGCCGGAGAACATTTGTTGATGTCTTATGTCCCATTGAGAGTACAGATGACTGATGATGATGATCAGTCGTCAGCAAACGGTTCTTCTCATATTTGGAACTGGTTTGGTTTCTGTTTTTAGAGAAGACCGTATTGGAAGGATACATAATGGGAAAAAGAAAAAGAGGAAGACCGAAACGAAGATGGCTGCAAGACATCGTTGATGATCTGGAAATGGATGCAGCAGCAGCAGGCCATCTTGCTCACAACCGAGAGGCCTACAGGAGTGCTGTTTGGGAGGCAAAGTTCCGCAAGGGACATGCAAAGGAATGAATGAATGAATTGGTTTCTGTTTTCTAAAGCGGTTCGAAGTTGTTACTACTCGATATCGGTAATCGGTTGGTGGGAACCGTGTACCCGCTTTTACCGAAAGAACATACAGAACTTGTTCCCAATTCGGTTCCTCCACATGGCCAGAGGAGACAAGCTTGGGGCAAAAGCTTTGGGGCTCCTATCAGAATCTGAGAGGACTTCAGGTTTGCCATGTCGACAGAGATCAGAGTCTGATATCATCAACAACCTCAAACGCAGAAGAAGAAAAAGGTTCCTGCACAGCTCAACTACCCGGTTTCAGGAACCGGTTTGTAGGAGCCATGTACTCACATTTAAGGGGAGAAACGAAAGAACCGGTTCCTAATTCGGTTCCTGCCCGGCTCTAACTTGCAGACGTCTCCGTTTTCGAAAGAAGTTAAAAATGGCGTGTTCGTTCAAGGAATAAAAAGACAAGCAAATATTATCGTATAAAGTGCTGCTGTAATTCATTCACAATGGCTGGTGCAACTCAGGCTGTCAGATCGACTACGAAGTCACGGGTGTACGATTACGTCTATGGTAAATATGTTTGTGATGTGTGTAGTTTTGGAAAGTTTGAGAAAGAAGAAAGAAAAAAGAGAATATTGCATTATTCTTCAATATTTGATCCTGTGTATCGAATAAATAAATCAAGGTTCGACAGTCTTATATCAGAAATAGGATGTAGGCGATGTCTGTGAGAAGAAGGGCGGGTCACAAGTACCTTTATCACAGGATGACGGGCCACTATTATCTTTATCATACGATGACGGACCATTGTTATCTTTATCACAAGATGGTTGGCCATAGTTATCTTTGTCACAGGATGGGTGGACACTGTTATCTTTATCACATGATGGTGGGGCACAATTATCTTTATCACACGATGGTGGGCCACAGTTATATTTATCACACGATGGTGGACCACAATTATCTTTATCACAGGATGGTTGGCCACAGTTATGTTTGTCACAGGATGGCTGGGCACTGTTATCTTTGTCACAGTATGATTGCGCACTGTTATCTTTATCACATTATGGTGGGCCACAATTATCTTTATTCGCAGAATAGTGGGCCACAGTTATCTTTATCACAGGATGCTGGGGCACAGTTATCTTTTGCTAGCTGGTCAGCTTTGTTGTTTCCATCAACTCCAGCATGGCCTGGACAGTATATCCATGTGATGTTTTTGATGTGGGGTTTATGAATTATTTCTTCCCATTCCCTTCTAATGGCTTTTTGTTCCATTTTCCTTAATAGATTTTGAGAGCCAGTAAAGATGGTGATGTAGTGTGTTTTCTGTGTCACTACCTATTTTAATGCTTGTGTGATGGCCTGTATTTCCATGCCCATATTTGAGCAGGTGTTTGTATAAGCCCCAGCTATGAGTTTCAGTGTTTTGTCCCCTTGTTATGCTGCAAAAAAAAAAACTAATGGAGAATGTATGAGAAGAGCTGGAGAGACAAAAAAATCTTGTCAAAAAGATAAGAGAGAGACAATGTACTTTCATAGGACATGCAATGAGAAGAGGGGGCATTGAAAATTATTATAACAACAGGAAAAATAGAAGGAAGAAGATCAAGAGGAAGACCAAGAGAAATGATACTGGACAGTCTGACGGGATGGTGTGAGAGGAGATCACCAACTGAGCTGATGGCCTGCGTGGAGGATCATGTACTCTGGAGAAGCATACTAGCCAACGCCAGTCAGCATGGCACCTGATGATGATGATGATGATGATGGTGATGGTGGTGATGATGATGATGATGATGAACCCCAACTGCTTCTAGTTCCCCTGTTCTCTGATCCATCTGTATAAATGATTATGTCCTCCGGAGTTGTATTTTTTAGAGTCCTTTAGGGAAGGAGTGAAGTCTTTTCTTCTTTTCAAAGGTGAATTGTCCATGAGCAGACATGAGCTGGAGCACTATCATGCCATGAATCTAAAACAAATGATTTTTTTTTAAATCTAGAGTTTTCTACTTAAAAAACAACTCACTCTCAAATAAGGGTTAACCAGCCTCAGCTTTTTTTTTGTCCTGGTTATCAGGGTTAATCAGCCTCCAAACTCTGGTCCTGGTTATCCGAGGTTAATCAAGACTGTCTATTCTTGGCTGTTAGTGTTAACCAACCACAGCTTGGTTTTGTCCTGGTTATCAGAGTTAATCAGTGGTTCTAAGGACTGTTATTGCCGGAGGTGGGGTGGAGAATTCGATCTCCACTCCAACGGCTTGCGTCTCAAACAGCCTTTGGCCTTCCCGTGGCAGAACTGTTTAAACTGACAGGAGAAGGGCGAAGGCGAATATCTGGCACCTAAAAACCAGACACTTAGGGTAGATAAGTGGCACGTTTGGTAGCTCATCTACCGCTGCTGGCAAGATTCTTCAGCTGCTGTGCGTGGAGCGGTGCTCCTCCCAGCCAATGAAGAAAGGTGCAAATGGGGTTGCCGCGTGGCAGCACTGTGGAAAAGGTGGTAGAAAGGATAAAGCAAAGCAAACAGTCAAATCACAGCACCTCTGGTCTGGAGGTCGGCCACGTCCTGAATGCAGTCATATCGGGTGAAATGCATGAACCGGCTTAACCCAGAGGTTAAGATACTGCTGGCGAGACTCTTCGAATGCCGCGCTTGGAGTGAAGCTCCTCCCAGTCAAGGAAGAAAATGCGGAAAAAGAAATAAGGGTTGCTGTGCGGCGCCGATGTGAAAAGGTGAAGGAAAAGATAAAGTGAAGTTTAATCCAGTAGTATCGCTATGAGAGCTACATATACCACGGCACCTCTGCTCTAGAGGTTGGCCACGTCCGAAATACACCTACACTGGTGAAATATGCCTAAACCGGCACACACCAGGGGTGAAACTTGATGGCCAGGCATGTCACGCCACCTCCTCTCTTGAGGTCGGTCACGCCCGATATACACCCATACTGGTGAAATATGCCTAAACCGGCTCATACCAGGGGTGGAACTTGAAGGCTAAGCATGTCGAGGTAACTCTGCTCTAGAGGTTGGTCATGTCCCAAACACGCCCATACTGGGATAATATGCCTAAACCGGCTCATCCCAGGGGGTGGAAGTCACTAGGGGCGAGGAAATGTCCTCCTGGACAAAAGCTCCATCTTGGTCACAACTAGGAAGGGTAGCGGCCACAACCACAAAATGCTGAAGTCGGAGACACTGGACCAGGGCAGTCTAGATAGGCAACCACCTCTCACCCGGCAGGGATGTATGCGTATCCTAATCACGCTGAGGTTTTCCGGTGAGAAAGTCCAACACTGGGCTGGATGGGCAACCATCTCTCACCCGGCGGTGATACATGGGTATCTCAAAACACGTCGAGGTTTTCTGGTGAGAAAGTCCAACTCTGGCCTGGGTGGGCTACCACCTCACACCCAGCGGGGATATACTGATATCCAAAACACATCGAGGTCTTCCGGTGAGAAAGTTCAACTCTAGACTAAACTGGTGCAACAAAAATCACGGTGTCACGCAATCCCGCTTCTGAGACCCACCAAGAATACAGGCTCAAGCCCTGAGATAATCTGAACCTCTTGTGGTCCTCTCAGGGATCTCAGGACCACACGGGGGACCACCGGACTTAACGAGGATCGCAGGCATAAATTCAGTAGGATCACAGGGCGGTCTTGGTGGTAGAAGTGAATGAAGAAGAAGAAGAGTTAATCAGCCTCCAAACTCTGGTCTGGTTATAAAGGTTAATCAAGACTGTCTATTCTTGACTGTCAGCGTTAACCAGCCCCATCGTAAGCCAAACTCTGTAACCCTGGTTAATATCAGAGTTAACAATCCAAACTTTATAATCATGATTAATATCAAAGTTAACCGACCAAAACTCTATAACCGAGGTTAATATCAGTGTTAACCAACCACTATTAATCCTAATCGTAACTAATCCCAGCCCTGTAGCCCTGGTTAACATCATGGTTATCTTCTACAGAGGGGAACTACACTGTAGCTTCAGAGAGAGACCTTAACAACCCAAAAATGAAAGCCCAAATGAACCTGAGAAGTTTTGTAAGTATTCTTTTCTAATTCAGATAAACAGAGTTTGACTTCATCATTCTGAAGTTGTAAAAAAAGTAAAGTAAAAGTAAAGATGATCCTGTCATGCCTTAGAGGCACATAGGGATATGGTGTTAGTGCCCATATTTTCCTTGACCTGTAGCACACTAGAGGGTGATATGGCCAGTATGACGCCTGGCCGCCTTTCCTTCCCCAACTCCAGAAGAAGTCAGGTACCCATTTCTATAACTGGGTGACTGGGGTGCCTCTGGCTGGATTTGAACCCCTGACCTTCGCAGTGAAGGTAAAAATATCACTGTGGTGTACTGTTGATGCTACAAGGGAAATGCTGTTAACGATTATGCAGGTTGAGCATAGTCTTTACCTGATTTCAGACATTTATTACACAAAGACTATGCTTGATATAGACATATAGTTTTTGCCTTTTCTCACTTCAGCATGTGCTCTGTTTGTTGCTTGGAGAAAATCAAAGCAGTACTCAATTTCTTGCCATGTGTTCTTCTTCTTCTTCTGTGTTTAAGTGCTGGGTCATGCTAAATTGGAAGCTGGGTCACCAGGATGAAGCCCCCCTAGTTCTCTCCAGGTCCTCGCAGCAGCCCACACAGCTTCTGCCTCAGGTCCATCCTCTATGACCAGGTCTGGCTTCATAGGTCCCTGAACATTGGGACATTCTTGGAGCACATACTCTTGAGATGGTGCAGGGTGGCTGAGTAGTATGCAGTGGCCTATTCTTAACTGGAAAAGGATGGTCTGATGGTGTCTCTGTAGCTGACGGATTGGATCAGTATCAGGAGGCTGTCTGTATTAGCTTCTTTGCCCACAGCTTTCTGTATTGCTTTCTTATCGTGGTCTTGGCCTTTTTTGTGAGTGATTTGGTGGCTATTGTTGTTTCATTTTGCTGCCGTTTTTTGGAGAGAGTATCTGCTGTCTCATTCTCCGCTATACCGCAGTGGGAGGGTATCCACAGTATGGCCACTTGTTGATGTTGAGAGGCTGTTTAATTCTGAGGTAATTTCCTGTAGGATTTTCCTCTCATTTGCCAGCGGGACTGGTCCCAAGCCCAGAGTGAGAAAGGAGGAGGGGCTGACTGAACCTGGGTGCACACAGCGTCACAGGATCTGCTGGTAATAAGTGAGAACCAGTCAGGAACAACCTGGTCCTGCTGGAGACGGAGTGTGTCAGCGCGCACATCAGCAGGTCATGGTCTTGTATTCTTCGACATCTCTTTTAATCACTGTTGTTAAAGCATCTGTAATCCTTTGCCTTCAGAGTTTCAATTTCAGGAACTCTTTAAACTGTGCATGGCTACCTTTTTGTGCATTTTTAACATTTGGCACATCTTGTTCATGCTTATTTTTGAACCTCCATTGAACTTCAAATGGCAAATTTGGCAGTACCACAGAAAGTATGGGGTTTTCTCTTTCATCAATGCCATTTTGACACCGGTGATTGCAGTGATACCTGTACAGATGGAAGAAGAAAGATGCCTTAAGAAGTGGTCTACAAAGTGCCACAGTGTTCATGTTTCTGTCTAGCTCTAAGAATTGGTCTACAAAGTGCCACAGTGCTCATGTTTCTGTCTAGCTCAGAGAAGTGGTCTACAAAGTGCCACAGTGCTCATGTTTCTGTTTACCATAGTTTTTAAGATATGAATTTTCATAATCAGGGATGGACTTTATGATCATCCTTTATTTTCTTTGATGTATTCTGGGCCCTTGGAACATATAGGAGATGCTGTGTTAGTATATTAGCTTGAACTTGAAGAATGGCCATGCTCCGCTGCAGGCCTAGAGATGGGCCTCCTTGCACTCGGGACACTCCCATAATGTGCTCAGCCTTTAACCTCAGTGTTGTTCGTGGTGTGTGTTGGGTGATAGTGCCAATGACACATTGATTGAACACAGCTCGATCTTTTACACAAAGTTCTGAATGTCTGTTGCTGCCTTTCATTACTCCCCTTTCACATAGTCTTTCAGAATGGTTTTTTTTTTTTCAAATTAGCTATAACCAGTCAGTACATTAGAATGTGCTGCTGACAGTATCATAAATGTCTACCTTTCCTAACTCCAGAAGGAGTTAAGAAATACCCATATCTGTAGTTGAGTTGATCAAACAAGGCACCTCCAACTGAAAATGAACAACCATTCTTTGCCGTGAGAGGCAGATACACTAACCAGTTGGCTGCTCTTATTAATGATGCGGCTAGTTTTAAATTCCGAAGCCTAGTTTGCTGAGAAGAAGTCCATACTTTTGTTCTGTCTTTCTGCTGGCACTTCATTGCTTATGTATCTGATCCACATCCTCAGGCTATATCCATGTATGTGAAAAAAAAACAACTGAATATTTTATTGTTTCAGTTATCACTCATATGAAAACTTCATTAATTTCTTTGAACAAATCTGCTGTATTGTAGATTAGTTTAAACATATGTGCCACATGGCAGCTAATTTGATGAATACATAACTGCATGTCCGATCTCTTTAAACAGGGCCTTGCACCTGTCTTCAAAAGCATGTTCTCAGACATCACTCATTATCCAAGAATGGAACTCAGACTCACATGCAAGGATCAAATCCCGAGCTTCGTAAACCAGAACTGGAAAAGCAACACAGTACAGTGCAGAGAAGCTGTGATAAGATACAGAACGTACGTTTAATTTTTTCTGTATAGAATAGTTTTTAAAATATGATTTTTCTTAATCAGGGAAGGATTTTATGATCACCCACACGTTCATTCATTTTAATTATAAAATAAGAGAGTTTACCAGTAAGTTTTATGGACTACAGGAATAATGTTTCAAGGACTGGGAATGACGTTTTATGGACTATAGGAATGATGTTTTATGGACAGTGGGAATGATGTTTTATGGACTGTGGAAATGATGTTTTATGGACTATGGGAATGATGTTTTATGGGCTGTAGCAGTGATGTTTTATGAACTGTAGGAATGGTGTTTTATAACTATGGGAATGATGTTTTACAGACTATGGGAATGATATTTTATGAACTGTGGGAATTATGTTTCACAGACTGTGGTATGATGTTTTGCAGACTCAGAATCATTTTTTTTTACAGACTATGGAATGATGGTTTACAAACTGTAGGAATGATGTTTTTAAGGACTGTGGGAATGATGTTTTATGGAGCATGGAAATTATATTTTATGAACCATAGGTATGGTGTTTTATGGACCACAGGAGTCATGTTTTATGGACTATGGAAATACTTTTTTATGGACTATGTGAATTATGTTTTATAGACTGTAGGAATGATGTTTTTTTATCTGTAGAAATGATGTTTTATGATCTGTACTAATAATGTTTTATGGACTGTAGGAATTGTTTTATGAACTATAGGAATGATGTTATTATGAACTGTAAGAATGATGTTTTATGGACCATAGGAATGATATTTTATGGACTGTGGGAATGATGTTTGTTGCCAACAGATTTGAATATGATCTCCCTATGCCAGTGCTGAGAGAAGACTTGCCGTTTTGCAGATTTGTTGATGTGGATGGTCAAGATCGGTTCCAATTTTCTGCAAGGTATGTTGCCATGGCACGCTTCAGGTACCAAGTTATTTTTAGAATTATTTTACTCTTGCTGATTTGGTTGAATGGCAGGTGTCTGTACTAGTCAGAGTTAGAAAATCAATAATATCGTAAATTAGTTAGATAGAGGCAGGCCACCTGAGGGGAATTTGTAAAACTATTTTCAGGTCTTTCTCCCAGTTTTTTTGCCACATTTTGCCTCATTTTGCTTCTTAAATCCACAGGCCCTTCTTTGACATCTAGGCTCCCCCCCCTTCATTTACTGGGGCCCAGAATGATTCCTCAGCTGCCACACCCCCTTCTCATTGTTCAAGTACAGAGGGAAGAAACACAGGCCATCATGGTTCAGTCTGGAGTACCCAAGACCTGAAGGCTTGGTAGATTAGTTTAGAACAGTGTTTCCCTATGCATGTTTGAAAAGATAGGGGGAGTGGTGGAAGAAAAGGAGGCAGTAGGGAGGCATTGAGGGAAAATGAAACAGCAGATGGGGGCAGTAATACCTTCCTTCTTATGTCTTTTCAACCCGATATTGAGAAAATTGTGTCATTACATGAAACTCGTGTCCCTACATGAAACTCATCCATCACATTAAAAGTTGAGAAAATGGTGCAGTCAGTTGTTTGCATGTCACTTGTGGAACTTTGCCTCCCTAACAGCACTCCTGTAGGCCTCTCGGTTGTGAGCAAGATGCCCTGCTGCTGATGCATCCATATGCAGATTATCAACGATATCTTGCAGCCATCTTCGCCTTGGTCTTCCTCTCTTTCCCATTATGTACCCTTCCAAGACTGTCTTCTCTAAATTATCATGACATTTAATGTGTCCAAAATATATAAGTTTTCTCTGTTTAATTTTCTTTACTAGCCAGCCTTCTTCAGTATTAAATTCTTGTAGTATGGATATATGTGTTCTTTTTTTTTATGTCCATGATATTTGAAGAACTCTTCTGTAGCATTTACATTCAAAGGCATTTACGTGTTTCTCTGCTGTTTTGTTAAGTGTCCAGGTCTCACAGGCATATGTTACTACAGGAAAGATGCATGCCCTTAAAAATCTTATTTTTGTAGTTCTGTCTGCTCCTCTCCATAGCTTCTTTAGTTGTTTTATTTTTTGAATAGCGATAGATGTCCTCTTTTTAATTTCCCTCATTGTATCTCCCATTATTAGTTAGTAGTGATCCAAGATATTCAAAACTCTCCACCTCTTCCATTTTTTCCTCATTGATACATATTTCAGCTGCCTTGTTTGTTTTGTCAGTTGTAATCAATTTAGCTTTCTTCACATTAAGATAAAGGTTTTGCTCTTCACTATTCTTACGGACTGACATAATTAGTTTTTCCATTCCTCTCTATGTTGTGGACAATCTGGTATTTCATAACCTCCAATTTTTATAGCATTGTAATGTTCTTTGTCTACACCTTCTCTAACATTCCTCATTATATTTTCAGTATACAAGTTAAATAAGTAAGGTGACAATATGCACCCCTGATGGACCCCTTGTTTTATGTCAAACCAAGTTGTTGTTTCACCATTTATTCATACTGCCACCTGTTGGTCTAGATACATCTGTGATATTAATTGAATCAGATTTGTTGGAAATCCAATTCTTTCCATTATTTCCCAAAGCTTCTGGTGTTGTACACAACCAAATGCCTTTAAATAGTCAAAGATAAGTATAGATTCACATTAAACTCTCTGCATTTCTCTATTATTAATCTTATATTGAATATATGATCTCTTGATCCTCTTCCTTGCCTGGAACTAGCTTTTACCATATTGACTTCTCCTTCTATTTTCTTACGAAGTCTACACATTATGATTTTTAACAGAATTTTACTGGCATGACTAATCAGAGCAACAGTTCTTTAGTTTGTGAATAATTTCTGGTTACTCTTTTTCAGCAATACAGTTCTTTTCCATTCTTTTGGTCATATACCTGAATGCCATATCTTTTTACATAGTGCATGATAGATTGTTGCACATTTCTTTCCTCCTGCTTTAATAAGTTCAGCTGTTATCTCATCACATCCTGGTGATTTACCATTTTTCAGATTCTTTATTGCCCATAACATTTCATCCATCAATTGTTGGTTCGGGTTCTTTCTCCTCCAATAATAATTCACACTGTTGATTTCTGCTTCCACAGTCGGTTGTTTCATACATTCCTCTGCAATATTCCTTCCATTTTTCTAGAATTTCTTCTGTCTCTGTCACGGTATTCCCCATCTCGTCACAAATTACATTTAGCTTAGGTGTGACATTTCTCATCAATGTCTTCATTTCTTTAAACATTTCACTATCTCTTCCACACTTTTGATGTCCTTCTATTCTTTCACAGCAGTCTTGTATGTATTGTTTTTTTGTCTTTTCTTATATTTCTTCTTACTCTTTTGTTAAAGATTTATATACATCCCTGTTGTTATTTGTTACTTTCCATTTTGCCTTCATTTCTCTGCATTGTTTTGTTAGTTCTAGTGTGCCTGTTGTAATCCATTCATTCTTGTGTGTTTTCTTTACTGGAACTATATCTTTAGCTGCTGTTATTAAGATATCTTTGGCCTTTGTAGCCAATTCATCTCCACCTTCTTTGCACTAAAATAATGCAGTAGGTGAGTTATAAATGTACTCCTTTATACTGTTACTGGTTTGCTAGCTGAAGTTTTTAGTTGTGTAATGCATATCTTAGCTCTTCCCATGCTGCAGGAAGAAACACGGTTGTTCTGTTGGGTGCCAGAGTAAAATCGCAGGTCTTGATATGTATCGGGGGTATAGTTGGAAAAGTGAATGAAATACATTATTTCCATGTTATGTGTACTTATTATGTTTCAGAATAACTAAAAATATATGAAGATTTCATAAATGCAGAGTTCTTTTTAGGAAAAAAGAAGTAATGTGATGTTTTTAGACAATAATGGTGTCTTACTTACCATCGGCTGGGTCTAGGGTACAGTACGTACCATCTGAGATGCCTAGAACTACCTGTCGACCTTGTCTTGTGATTGTATGTGCCTTTCTTCCTAAAATAATGTCTGAAATAACATTCTAACTACTTCTCTAAGTTGTCTAATATGTCTAGATCTACTTGGGATACATTCAAGAACAGTGGTCTGGTCACAGGGCATGTCCATACCCATAACTACCCTTATTTGCATCACCAAAAACTGAAATTTCTCGCAGAAAACTTCAGTTTTCTCTCTCGTAACTAAGCACTCTTCAGCCATTTTGAAAAAGGTCACGGGGCATGTGCACTAAAAGTTTACAATATAAACGTTACACCAGTTGTTTAAAGTGAAACAAAGCATGGCCAAATTTCTGGCTGGCGGCATTACCCTCAGAAATCGGCAATGCCAAATTTCTGGCTATAAGCACGCAAAGAGTTAGTTTAATAGGTCTTTATATGAATAGTACGTAAGGGGGGGGGGGGAAGGATGCAGCATGAGAGAAAAATAATCAGCAGCCTGAACAAGCCTAGAAAACACAGATTTAGAACTACAGTTCCACCAGACAGTATTGAGTATAAGGACCCATCACAGAGTGTTAGTTGTAATGAAGAGTTTAAGACACAAAGCAATTGTACAAGATGTAAAATAATGGAATGTATTTCTTTATCCTTAGGCCCGTTATTTCATCTCCAGATTTTGTGGGAACTCCTCCAGGGTAAGCAAAGGGTTAAGCTTTTTTTTGCTTTCCTTAACTCTTTATAATAATGGAAAAAATGGGATTTCCAACACATTTGATACAATTAACGTCACGGCTGTATTTAGACCAACAAGCAGCAGTAAGAATAAATGGTGAAACAACAACTTGGTTTGACATAAAACAAGGGGTCCGTCAGGGGTGCATATTGTCACCCTACTTATTTAACTTGTATACTGAAAATATAATGAGGAATGTTAGAGAAGATGTAGACAAAGAATATTACGATGCCATAACAGTTGGAGGTTATGAAATACCAGAGATTAGATATGCTGATGACACAGTATTGCTGTCCACAACACAAGAAGGAATGGAAAAACTAATTATGTCAGTCCGCAAGAACAGCGAAGAGCAGAACCTCTATCTTAATGCAAAGAAAACTAAAGTGATGACAACTGACAAAACAAACAAGGCAACTGAAATATGTATCAGTGAGGAAAAACTGGAAGAAGTGGAGAGTTTTGAATATCTTGGATCACTACTAACTAATAATGGAGATACAATGCGGGAAATTAAAAGGAGGACATCTATTGCTCTTCAGAAAGTAAAACAAATAAAGAATCTGTGGAGAGGAGCAGACAGAACCACAAAAATAAGATTTTTAAGGGCATGCATCTTTCCCATCGCAACATATGCCTGTGAGACTTGGACACTTAACAAAACAGCTGAGAAGCACATAAATGCCTTTGAATGTAAATGCTATAGAAGAGTTCTCCAAATATCGTGGACACAAAAAAGAACAAATATATCTATACTACAAGAGCTTAATATTGAAGAAGGCTGGCTAGTAAAGAGGATTAAAGAGAGAAAACTTAAATATTTTGGCCACATTAAACGTCATGATAATTTAGAGAAGACTGTATTGGAAGGATACATAATGGGAAAAAGAAAAAGAGGCAGACCGAAACGAAGATGGCTGCAAGACATCGTTGATGATCTGGAAATGGATGCAGCAGCAGCAGGCCATCTTGCTCACAACCGAGAGGCCTACAGGAGTGCTGTTTGGGAGGCAAAGTTCCGCAAGGGACATGCAAAGGAATGAATGAATGAATGAACTCTTTTCCTGCCTTGAGCCATTTTAATGACTTTGAGGAAAAAAAAAACTAACTAAAAGTAGATAACTTATATGGCTTTGTCCCATTTGAGAGTTTCTCCTTCTTCTTCATCAGCTTTTCGAGCCATTAAAGCTCATTGCTGCAGATGAAGTTCGCCTCCATTCCTCTCTATTCTTAATCTTCTCTCTCCAGTTGGTGATACCAATTTCTTTTATATCTTCTTCTGGTTCTAAGGACTTTTAATGCCAGAGGTGGGGTTGGGGATACGCTCTCCACTCCTGTTAAATGTCTCCAAGGTGTGCGTCGCAAATAGCCTCTGACAGTCAAGTCCAGCTCCTGGTCCTCCCGTGGCAGAACTGTTCAAACTGACAAGAGAAGGGATGAAGGCAAATATCCATTGCCTGAAAACAGATGCTTCGAGTAAATGAAAGTCATGTTTGGTAGTTCATCTAGGAGAAGGAAAACTCTGATTTAAAACCCGCTGCTAGTGAGATTTTTCAGCTGCTGTGCATGGGGTGAAACTCCTCCCGGCCAATGAAGAAAAATGCGATTAGGGTTGCTGCACAGCGCTGTCATGGAAAAGGTGAAGGAAAGGATTAAGTGAAGTGACCAGCAGTCTTGAGGTCAGGAGTACTCAAATCATGGCACCTTTACTCTAAAGGCTGGCCACATCCTATGTACACCCATACTGGGGCAGATTGCCTAAACCGGCTTAACCCAGGGGTTAAACTAAGACATTGCTGGCGAGATTCTTCAGATGCCAAGCATGGAGCGAAACTTCTCCCGGCCAATGAAGAAAATGCAAAAATGTGGCTAGGGTTGCCAGGCAGCGCTTCTGTGAAAAGGTGATGGAAAGGATAAAATGAAGTTTAATCGGTATGTCCAGTAGTCTCGCGGCGAGAGCTACTCACACTGCAGCACCTCTGCTCTAGAGGCTGGCCACATCCGATATACACTCATACTGGTGCAATATGCCTAAACTGGCTTAACCCGGGGTGAAACTTGATGATTACTCATGACACGATACCTCCGCTCTAGAGGTAGGTCACGTCCTAAACATGCCCGTGCTGGGATAATACGCCTGAACTGGCTCCACCCAGGGGTGAAACTTACTAGTGGCAAGGATTCGTCCTCCCTGGACAAAAGTTCCGTCTTAGTCACAAATAGGAAGGGTAGCGGCTTCAACACAAACTACTGAAGTCGGAGACGCTGGACCAGTGCAGTCTAGATAGGCAACCACCTCACACCCGATGGGGATGTATGCTTTTTTTTTTTTTTACATCCTAATCACTCTGAGGTTTTCTGGTGAGAAAGTCCAACACTGGACTGGATGAGAAACCATCTCTCACCTGGCAGGGATACACGAATGTCCCAAAACATGTTGAGGTTTTCCGGTGAGAAAGTCCAACTCTAGATTAAACTGGTGCAATGAAAATCACGGTGTCATGCAGTCCTGCTTCTGAAACCCACCAAGAATACAGGCTCAAGCCCTGCGATACTCTGAACCTCTTATGGTCCTCTTGGACCACAGGAGGACCACGGGACCTATCGAGGACCACAGGAGTAAATTCAGTAGGATCACAGGGCGGTCTTGGTGGTAGAACCGAATGAAGAAGAAGAAGATATCCTCTTCTATGTTGTCTTTCCATCTCTGTCTTGGTCTACCCCTTGGTTTTGTTTCCCGCATCTCTTGTGCATACATCACATTCGTTTGTCTGTTCTCTTCCATTCTTTCTACATGGCTCCAGCCAGCGTAGTCTGTTCAGTTTCGAATTTTCATACTTCTATAAATTCTAGAACTCATTTCAGAGTTAATATTACATTACGGGTCTTCTTCTTCATCGTCTTTGATCAGCTGTTGACTTTGGAGGCTTTCTGAGCCAGTGAGTCTCATTGTTGAGGACAAGACATGTCTCCTTTCCTCTCTATTCTTGATCTTTTCTTGCCAGTTGTTGATTCCAAGAGCGTGTGTATCTTCTTCTTCTAGGTTAAACTGCTATTGTTGTCTAGCTCTGCCTCTTGGTCTTTTGTACAGGCTTTCTTTGTTTGCCTGTCTTCCTCCATTCTTTCTAAATGCCTGAGCCACCTCGGTCTGTTGTTGTTCTTAATGGCTTTTATAAGTGTGCAGTTCTCTAATGCTTGTACTTTGTTTTCATCTTGTTGTACTTCATGTTTCTGACCCATACAGTACCACTGGTCTAATCTTAGACAAAAATTTGTATGTGTCATGGATTTTATTTTGGTTGATTAAGTTTTATTCAGTTTCATTTTATTTGATGCAATTTTGTGTGTTTTAATTTGCTAATTGAGGATAGGAGAAGGGAGTTGTTGAAGAAAAATAATTGGATTTAAAATTTAAAAATGTTTTGAAATCCCTCTCTTCCTACCTGATAAAATATTTCCAAAAATAATTGTATGCCAAGAATGCACAGCTTTTACAGAAATACATAACCAGACATGGCCGCAGAGCTCAGACCAAAGGCGGAATTTGTGGGGATGCTGGGAGGACCTGGAGAAGACTGCGGACTTCATTCTAGTGACTGGGCTTCTGATTCAGCATGTCCGAGAACTTGAATGTTGAAGAAGACTATTATGAGACGTGCAGGACTTCGTTGGTGATCATGCTTCTCCTTCTTGTACAGTCCTTGGTGTTTCCGATTAGTTCAGATGCTTTTCTTTTTTTTCCCCCACATCTCTTGGTCACTCCACTGAGATATTTTTTTTTTCTCTTGGTCTTCCTCTCTCTTCCTCTTTCCCTTGAATTTTCCAGTCATTACTAGGTTTTCCAACTTCTGTCTTCTCATGACATGTCCATGTAATTTAGATTGTCTTTTTAACTAGTTTTTCACTTTTTCTGAAACTTCTGTGAGGACCTCTTTATTTTTTTCTTGTTCTGTCCAAGGTATTTTTAGGGGTTTATAGAAACAGGACTACTTGCATCAGTCAGGTCATTGGACAAATGACACTTTTACTGAAAAACAAATACATCACAACTGAAAGAAAACGAGCACTGTACAACACAGTTTTCCTATGAACTCTATGCTGTTAATGTTAAACGTGGACACAGCCAAACACAAAAGGAAAACCATAACCACAGAAATGAGGTGTTTAAAGGAGAATACTAAATGTGACAAGAAGAGTTCAGATAAGAAATGGCACCATCAGGGCAAAGGTTGGAGTAACACCAGTATCACACCACATTCAGAAACAGAAAGTTAAATGTTTCGGCCATGTTACACGGTTACCACCAGACAGTACATATCACAGAAAACATTCACACTAAGATTTGTAGGTAACAGAGGAAGAGACCCCCACCCACACAATAGATGGAAGGAGGAAATTTCATTAATTCATTTGCATGTCCCTTGCGGAACTTTGCCTCCCTAACAGCACTCCTGTAGGCCTCTCGGTTGTCTGCTGATGCATCCATTTACATATCATCAACGATGTCTTGCCACCATATTTGCCTTGGTCTTCCTCTCTTTCTTTTTCCTATTATGTACCCTTCCAAGAATGCTTCTGTAGATTATTATGATGTTTAATGTGTCCAAAATATTTAAGTTTTCTTTGTTTAATCCTCTTTACTATCTAGCCTTTTTCAGTATTAAATTCTTGTAGTATGGAGGTGGTGGATGGAATGGGAGAGCAGCCGACAGTTAAAGTTGGTTATGGTCACCATTCTATGATGGTAGGCAGATGATCTCAATGTAGGGACAAAGGCTACGATCATTGACTAGTACAGTCACTGCTCGGAAGGAAAGTAATGGTAAACTATCTTGGAAATATACCAAGAAACCCAAACAGCAACATGGAAGGTCAGATAGGAAAAAGATCTGGTGGTGAGTCCCCCAGGCCAGATAGATCTAATTTTACCACTGGGGAAGAGTGTGAGACAGAGGTTGGTACTAGTAATTGTGATGACAGACAAAATCCTGATGTTGTTACTAAGGAAAACCCCTGCATCAAACTAAAAAGAAAAATAAGAGTAGGAACATGGAATGTAAGAAGTATATATGAGGGAAAGTATCAAATAATAAGTGATGAGATGAAAAGATGAAATGTGCCTTTCTCCCCAAAATAATGTCTGAAATAACCTTCTAACTACTTCTCTAAGTCGTCTAACATGTCTAGATCTACTTGGGATGCATTCAAGAACAGTGATGTGGTCACAGGGCATGTCCATACCCCTATCTAACCCCATCTAAATCACCAAAAATTGAAATTTCTCGCAGAAAACTTCAATTTTCTCCCTCGTAACTGAGCACTCTTCAGCCATTTTGAAAAAGGTCACGGGGCATGTGCACTAAAAGTTTACAATATAAACGTTACACCAATTGTTTAAAGTGGAACGAAGCATGGCCAAATTTCTGGCTGGCGGCATTACCCTTGAGAAATCGGCATTGCCAAATTTCTGGCTATAAGCACTCAAAGAGCTAGTTTAATAGTTTAATACAAATAGTACATAAAGGAGGTGGGGGGTGGGGGTGAGGGAAAGTTGCAGCATGAGAGAAAAAGGATCAACAGCCTGAACAAGCCTGTAAAACACTGATTTAGAACTACAGTTCCACCAGACAGTACTGAGTACAAGGACCCATCACAGAGTGTTAGTTGTAACCAGTAATGAAGAGTTTAAGGCACAAAGCAATTGTACAAGATGTAAAATATTGGAATGTATTTCTTCATCCTTAGGTCCGTTATTTCATCTCCAAATTTTGTGGGAACTCCTCCAAGGTAAGCAAAGGGTTCAGCTTTTTTTTTTTCTTAACTCTTTTCCTGCCTTGAGCCATTTTAATGACTTTAAGAAAAAAAAAAACTAACTAAAAGTAACTTGTATGGCATTGTTCCAGCTTCTTCTTCTTCTTCTTCTTCTTCTTCAGCTTTCCTAGCCATTAAAGCTCATTGCTACAGATAAAGTTCACCTCCATTCCTCTCTATTCCTAATCTTCTCTCGCCAGTTGGTGATACCAATTTATTTTATATCTTTTGGTTCTAAGGACTGTTAATGCCAGAGGTGGGGTGGGGGATACGCTCTCCACTCCAGTTAAATGTCTCCAAGGTGTGCATCGCAAATAGCCTCTGACAGTCCTTCTCATGGCAGAACTGTTCAAACTGAAAGGAGAAGGGATGAAGCCAAATATCCATCACCTGAAAACCAGACGCTTCGGGTAAATGAAAGTCATGTTTGGTAGCTCATCTAGGAACTCTGATTTAAAACCCGCTGCTAGTGAGATTTTTCAGCTGCTGTGCATGGGGTGAAACTCCTCCCGGCCATTGAAGAAAAATGCGATTAGGGTTGCTGCACAGCGTTGTCATGGAAAAGGTGAAGGAAAGGATTAAGTGAAGTGACCAGTAGTCTCGAGGTCAGGACCACTCAAATCACGACACCTCTGCTCTAGAGGCCAGCCATGTTGTATATACACCCATACTGGGGCAGATTGCCCAAACCGGCCTAACCCAGGGGGTAAATTAAGACATTGCTGGCGAGATTCTTCAGATGCCGAGCGTGGAGTGAAACTTTTCCCGGCCAATGATGAAAATGCGAAGGTTGCTGTGCGGCGCTCAGCTGTGTTTGGTTGCCGCAGTACAGACTGTAGTAATATGAGTAATAGTAAGAGTAATGTGCTAAGTGTACTAGTCTATGGAAGTGAATGCTGGAAAATCACCAAAACCATAGAAAACAAGTTGGAATTCTTTCCAGGCTAAATGTTTACAAAGAATTAGAAGAATATTTTGGCCAGACACCGTAAGAAATAACATCTTATTAGCAGAAATGCAGATGAAGCCACTGACAGCAATTATTGAGGAAAGATGATGGCGATGGTTGGGACATGTGCTCCGAATGACTGACAACTCACTACCAAAAATAGCACTAAGATGGACACCACAAGGGAAAAGAAGTAAGGGTAGACCAAAAGAGACGTGGAGAAGAACAACAGAGAGGATGTTGAGCAATAGAGGGCTGACCTGGGCAACAGTGGAAAAAAGGCAAAGGATAGGCGTTTGTGGAGAACCCTTGTGGAAACCCCATGTGCCTTAGGCACTTAAGGTTCAGAGAGAGAGAGAGAGAGTTTAATAGTAGAGATCAAAGGTGGTGAATGTACTGTCTGACCTGGCAGTCATTGACTCAAAGCTGACATACTAGAGTCAGGGTTGGTGAACTATAGCTGACCAAGACCCTTCCCCCATCTCAGGTACCCCCAGTAACAGGGCTAGCCTGGCTGATGGGGTAGGGTGGCCACAGTTCCCCCCATTGTGATGGAGTCTGCTAAAGAAATATTACACATCCCCCCTGCCTTCTTTTAGCTGCAGTCAGGGACTGAAAAAAAAAATAGCTGCCATGATTCACTCCCAAGCGGACACAGTGCACTACCTCAGCATCTTTGCCTTTTCACCGCAAAGACCACTAGTTTGCAGTTCCAAGGAGATGAAGAAGAAGAAGCAGAGGTCACAAGAAGAATGGAATCGGACTATATATCAGGAGATGAACAGTCTGACATGGATGGGATTGAGTCCTGTACTAAGTTTAACATGGAGCTCCATGTGGTGATGAATTCATTGCTGTTTAAAAACTAGAAATATATTTGTAGCACCTTTTTTTTAAAATTTTAAAACATTTTTTTGTTTGTTTGTTTTGTTTTTGGGTACCTTTAGTTTGTGGTTTTACTGCAGCGTAACAGGAAAATGCCTGGAAGATGTACGTGCTCCAGCTACAAGAACCGTGGAAATCCAAACAGTTTTCAGGGAGTCTGAGAGCCAGACTGATCCGTATACTCCAGAGTTTATTGTTCTGCCAGGGGAGACACCAGAGCTTCTAACTTTGGCCACGTTGTCCTTCGGTATGGGCATTAATGTGTATTTTAAAAAAAAATTTTTATGTTTATACAAGCTGTAACTGTCAAAAAATGATGGGGAAAGAAATGAAAATATGACATTTACTTATTTCTTAGACTGTTAAATGACGCCTACAACACATGAATGCATTTTGCTATCATTCGTTATGGGCGCCATATTTTATTTGGAAATGATGCAATGCTTCCTTAGCAACAGTGTTTATGGCAGTTTAAAACTATGACCGACCCACTTCCCGTGCTTGCAGTTCTAAGGAAATCTCTCTCTCTCTCTGAACCTTAAGTGCCCAGGGCACATGGGGCTTCCGCAAGGGTTTTCCACAAATGCCTGTCTTTCGCCTTTTTTTCTGCTCTTGCCCAGGTGAGCCCTCTATTGCTCAACATCCTTTCTGTTGTTCTTCTCCATGTCTCTTTTGGTCTACCCTTACTTCTGCTCCCCTGTGGTGTCCATCTTAGTGCTATTTTTGGTAGTGAGTTGTCAGTCATTCGGAGCACATGTCCCAACCATCGCCAGCGTCTTTCCTCAATAATTGTTGTCAGTGGTTTCATCTGCATTTCTGCCAATAAGATGTTATTTCTTATGGTGTTTGGCCAAAATATTTTTTTAATTCTACGTAAACATTTAGTCTGGAAAGAATTCAACTTGTTTTCTATGGTTTTGGTGATTTTCCAGC
This sequence comes from Achatina immaculata, assembly GCA_009760885.1. Lineage (NCBI taxonomy): Eukaryota > Metazoa > Mollusca > Gastropoda > Stylommatophora > Achatinidae > Lissachatina > Lissachatina immaculata. Next base: position 3,832,512 of record CM019710.1, read on the forward strand.
ATTCACTTCCATAGAGTAGTACACTTAGAACATTACTCTTAAATATCCTGATTTTCATATTTATGCTTAGTTTATTTGATTTCCATATATTCTGTAGCATTGCAAAAGCCTGTTTTGCTCTAGTAAGTCTGCTGTTGATGTCCTCTGTGCTGTCTCCATTTTCTACTACTCTGCTGCCAAGGTATACAAATTCGTTGACCTCCTCCACTAACTTGTTATCTACTCTGAGTACATTTCTGTTGTTCACATTTTGCTTCATTAACTTTGTCTTTCCTACGTTGATCTTTAGTCCTATGTTGTTTGCATTCTGGGTTAACTTGTTTATTTTATCTTGCATATCTTTGTGACTGCTTGATAATAGACAAATGTCGTCCGCAAAGTCAAGGTCCTCCAGCACTGTGTTAAGGGTCCATTGTAATCCTCTGCGTTTGTCTGATGTTGCCTCCTTCATTAACCAGTCTACTGCCAAGATAAATAATGTTGGTGATAGTACACATCCCTGTTTCACTCCTGTTTGTACCCTAAAGCTGCTGGAGGTATGTTCTCCACAGATAACTTTGCACTGAAAACCCTCGTATAGGGCTTTGATTACATTAACTATTTTATGGGGGAGGCCATGCCATCTTAGGATTTTCCACAGTGCATCTCTGTTGACACTGTCGAAGGCTTCTCAAAATCTATGAATAATGCATATGTTGTGCTATGCCATTCATTTGCCTGTTCTAATATTTGTCTAAGTACAAATATATGGTCTATGCATGATCTTCCTTTCCTAAATCCTGCCTGCTCTTTCCGAAGTTTTCTTCAAGTGTTGGTACAATTCTGTTGATGATTATTCTGCAAAATACTTTACTAGTGAGTGGCAGTAGGGTAATGCCTCTCCAGTTCCCGCAATCTCTGAGGTTACCCTTCTTTGGTAGTTTTACTATAAGACCAGTTTTCCACTCCTCTGGGGCTTTTTCTAAATCCCAGATTTGTTGTAATATCCGGCAAAGTTGTTTTGGTGTTTCTGTTTCTTCTGCTTTCAACATCTCAGCAGTCACTTCATCTTCACCTGGTGCCCTGTCTGATTTTAGCATCTTTATCGCCTCTTTTACTTCATTTATTGTTATTGGTCCTGTATTGATGTTTAGTTCCGCTTTTGCTTCAGGTATATCTATTGCTTGTGCTGCTTGTGTTCTGTTTAGTAGGGTGTTAAAGTGTTCCCTCCATCTTTCAATTTTTTCTCTTTCTCCACTGACCAGTTGTCCATTTTGTGTTCTTACTGCACTTTCACATCTTGTATTGAAGTTACCTGTCATCTGCTTTGTGATTTTATATATGGTTTTCATGTCATTGTATATGCTGCTTTCTCTGCTGTCTCGGCTAAGTTGTCATAGTACTGACGTTTATCTTGACGGCATGATTCCTTCACTTCTTTGTCTTTTTGTGCATAATTACTTAAAACTCGTTCTTTAAGCCGTTGTGATTTGGTGTTCAGTAATTTTTTCTTGATTTCTTTTCTTTGCTCTATCTTTTCCCATGTGGTCTCACTTATCCATTCCTCTTTTCTCCTTTTCCGATATCCCAGCACCTTTTGCTGTTTCCTGTAGTGTTTTATTGAACTCTAATATGGACATTTCTGCTTCGTCTTGTAGGACACTGAAACGGTTCTTAAGTATTATTGAGAATTCATTTCTTGTTTGCTGGTCTATCAGTTTTCTTGTATCAAAATGTATCTTTCTGTGTTCTCCGATTCTGGCTTTCCTTAATTTTAGTTTTATTTTGGTTACCAGAAGGTTGTGATCACTTCCTATATCTGCTCCTTTCCTTGCTCGCACATCTTGTAGTGACCGTTTCCACTTGTTGTTTATTAGTATGTGATCGATTTGGTTTTCTGTGGTTTTATCTGGTGACCTCCAAGTCACCTTATGGATGTTTTTGTGTTGGAAAATTGTCCCTCCGATGGTCATCATGTTTTCTTCACAGAAACTGCACAGTCTTTCTCCATTTTCATTTATTTCTCCGATTCCTTCTCTTCCCATGATTCTTCTTCTATCTTCATTTCCTTCACCTACTTTTGCATTGAAGTCGCCCAAGATGAGTAGCATGTCATGCTTGGGTATTGTTTCTACTGTGGCTTGGAGGCTGTTGTAAAAATCTTCTTTTAATTCCTCTTCAGCTGCTTCTGTTGGTGCATAACAAACTATAATAGACAGCTTCGTGAATCTTGAGTTGAAACGTGCATATAATAATCTCTCATTTATTGGGCTCCATTTCAGCAATGCTCTTGATGCTTCTTTTGTTATAATCAATGCTACTCCTCCTTCATGAAGATCTTCTTTACCTGACCATATTATTGTATCTTCTGTGTGCTGTGTTGTTAATTTCCTTCTGCCTTGTCCTGTCCATCTTGCTTCTTGTATTCCTAGTATGTCTAGTTTGTATCTGTGCATTTCCTTGATGGTTTGTGCTAGTTTTCCAGTCTGGTTTAGTGTTCTTACATTCCAGCTGCCTATTTGCATCTTTTGTTTAGGTTCCAGGAGGTCTGCAGTCGGGCTGGGGACTTCCAGTGGCTGGCTTTCATCCACAACCTTCATGGGCTCAGTTTCCTGATAAGCATTTCTCCTTCCACCTGCATTTGCTTTTTCCCTTGCTTCTGTTTCTGTAGCAGTCTGATTGTTTTTTACCAGATAGGGTTGCTGGCCCTATGCTGAACCCTCCTTAGTCGCCTTTTACGATCATGCATGGTAGGGTACAGTGGTCCTATTCTTTGCAGATCCCGGGTACCACACGGGGGTCTAAGGAAATAGGATAACAAAATCAGTAAAGCAATTGAAAAGTTATCAGGACCTTAGGGATCATGACCCACTGGGGAGAGTCTATGCAGCTTAGTTTAGAGGTGTAAGGGCTGGTCGAGGGCATAGATGACTATAATAGAATGATGGCACATCTTTCATGGCCAGGAAACCAGAGCTGGCCAAGACTCTGTCCCACCTCTTGGTTGGTGCTTCTAGTAACAGGCTTGTCTTCTCCTTCATCATTTGCTCAGACATTGACACCCACCTCACTTGCAGATGCAGCAGTTTGTCTCCGGTTTTCATTATTCTCTTATTATTAATAATATTTCATTATTTTCATTATTCTCTTATTATTAATAATATTTCATTATTTTCACTATTCTCTTATAATATTTCATTATTTTCATTATTCTCAAGCTGGAGTCTGGCCAGGTCCTTTGCCTGAGTGGGTTGTGTAGCTGGTAGCTTTGGAGAATGTTGGGTGGGCCCCTTTGAGGCTTGGGTCCCAACATTCTCCCTGCCTGATGGGTTTCCATGGGATATAATACAACATCTGGTTGAGACTGGTTGTAATGTCATGTGAGCGAGAGTTGTGCTGTGCTGTAATTCTTCACGTACATGCCCTAGGCCCAGTGCCTCTGTCTTTGGCGCACATTTTTTTCAGGTTTCCTTCTGTAGCCTTTGGCTGTCCCTAGCCATCCTGCAAGGCAGCAGAGTTTGAGTTGTGCTCTGGTCCCTGCTCTCAGACCTGTCTGGTTTGGGTGACCCTGCCAGGACCTGCTGCTTCTGCTGTCATAGTACTTTTCTTCATGGGGACTTACTTGTATTTGTACAAGCTCCCCGTAACTGCCAGCTGTTATTCTTTGCAGCCGATGCTGTAGAGGTGTTGAGGCACAGCATCGTATCAGCGTGGGAGCCGGTTATGGCGGCTACTTTTTCAGTCCTGGAGTACAGCTAAAAAGCAAGGGGTGTGCTTTTAGGTGCATCATGGTCATTCAAGCTAGGGACCATAACTCAGTCTCGGTCCACCGCAGTGTTTGTGTTTCAGAGCCTCAGCTGTTAAGACTGCTAAACATAGTTCCACAAAGCAAATGCATGCATGAAATAAAGACATTTTTTTTCATATCTGTGTTGCATTTTGTTACATAAACTTTCCTTTTTGTTAGGATCTGTTTATGAATATTTGTGATTTACAACCTAACCCTGCCTTGACCTTTGGCTCTCACCTTTTCAGGCCATGGACTTCCTGCTGGGCTGGCGGAGGTGAAGATGATTGAACGTAACAGAGCTAAGAGAGCTTACGAGGAGAGCCTTCCCCCTGCCAGAAGTTTGTCTCATCTCGTGAAGAGGCACAGGATGATGCTGATAATGGAGACCAAAGAGTGGGTTCAAAGAGACAGAGACATAGAAAAGTAGGTCAAGGTCATGATGCCTGATTTTTCTTTTTTTTTAATAAGCTTGATGTGTGAGAAGGAGATAAAATGTTTTTGTATTATTGCATTGTGTGGTGAAGAATGAATGTAGGCCAGTTAATTTTGCTATTGAGCAGTTGCAGGATATTTTGCTTTCACCATTTTGGATGGTAGGAGAGGGAGGAGGGGGGGAAGTATCGGGTTGAAACTCCTTATAGCTCCTGCTTAGTGTAAGTCAAAATATCCACCTTTTGAAATGCACAGTTCTCTCCCTTGAAAGCATAAATAGCTTTACAGAGATTCTTACTGCTGAAGAGGTTCATTGCATTGACTTTCATTGAGGATTGCAAGTGGTTTACAGAGAGTCAGTGTGTGTTGATGTGAATGCTGTGAGGCTTGGAGTAGTGAAATTTATCTTACATCCTTCCCGTGCCGTTAAACGTCACATAGGGCTCGCATAGTTGTTTGCCAAGATTTCCTGTTTTCAGCGAGCTTTTCAACTTCATCAAGGGATGTTATGCCCACTAAACTGGTTTCTCTCAACAATGTCCTCTTTGGAGTTTCACATGGTCGACGTCTTTTCTTCGGCCCTTTGTGCTCCACTTGATAGCTTGTTTTGGTATTCTCTGATTGTTTCTTCTCATCATATGGCCTACATATGTCCATCTTCTTTTTCTGATCACCCGTGAGACTGGTTGTTGTTTGCTCATCTATCTTATCTCTGTGTTGTTCTTAAATTCATTCCACTTTATACCAAGTATTTTCCTTAGGCATTTGTTTTCAAAAGAGTCTAATTTCTTGTCTATTTCTTTATTTGTTTTCCAGCTTTCGCATGCATAAATGAGGGTGGATATCACATTTGAATTGAATAATCTTAACTTTGCTTTTGTGCTTATAACTTTTGAATTCCATATGTTCTCAAGATTTTTGAAGGACAGTGTTGTTTTTGCAATTCTAACTTCTTTCCTGGTGTCACCATCCTGGTCTATGTAGCTGCCAAAGTATGCAAAATGGTTTACTTCATCAACAGCTGTCCCATCTACATATATTTTTCCTTCTTGATTAATGAGAAGTGTGAAATTTATAAGTGAAAACAATGTTGAGAGATTCCATAACGACAGGGTTTTTCCCCATCTAGTGCCGCCTCTAGATGGGTCTCAGGATGAGTTTGTTGGCCTCATGCCCAACTCCTGTTTTGTGAAATTTATAGTTGAAAAAAAAAAAATGGTGTCGGAAGCAAAGTAACAAGCAATCTTATCTGATTTTGTCATTGACTTCAGAGACTAATAGTGATGAAGAGACGGATTCATAGACTAATAGTGATGAAGAAATGGATTCATAGACTAATAGTAGTGAAGAGACGGATTGATAGATTAATAGTAGTGAAGAGACGGATTGATAGATTAATAGTGATGAAGAGATGGATTCATAGACTAATAGTAGTGAAGAGACGGATTGATAGATTAATAGTGATGAAGAGATGGATTCATAGACTAATAGTGATGAAGAGACAGATTCATAGACTAATAGTGATGAAGAGACAGATTCATAGACTAATAGTGATGAAGAGACTGATTCATAGACTAATAGTGATGAAGAGACAGATTCATAGACTAATAGTGATGAAGAGACAGATTCATAGACTAATAGTGATGAAGAGACAGATTCATAGACTAATAGTGATGAAGAGATGGATTCATAGACTAATAGTGATGAAGAGACAGATTCATAGACTGATAGTGATGAATAGGCGTATTCATAGACTAATAATGATGAGGAGACAGATTCATAGACAAAAGTGTGTTGGCAGAAATATATTGAGTGTAAAAGATTATACGGATGATCTTTGATGTTGATATTTCGATGGTGTGAAAGTGATATGTGTTAAGTAGAAATTGTACTTTGAATTTGATCTTTGTTTTTTGTGCCAGGCTGGTGATAGGCAATAGAATACTTCCTCTCAATTTTGATGTCATCTCAACAAACATTTTCATCAATTTCATTAACTGTTTTGTCTTCTGAACATTTTTTTTTTTTTTTAAAATTTTTTTTTACATTGCTTGAATTCTGGCTTGTTTTAAGGGACTATAGTAAGTGGGAAATAAGATGCGTATATATACGTATTGAGAATAAGCTCATCAGAGTTGTAAGTGTTGTGCGCATGTTTAAGGTAGGCTATAATGTTCGGTATGTTAGGTGTATTAAATGCATTATTGACTTTATGCTATTTTTGGTTTTAAATGGGTTCATCGAAGTATAATTCCACTGTAAGTCAAGAAGCATGGGTATGTCAAAATGTAATTATGTACCAATATATATATGAGTACATCATACTTTCATGTGCCAAAGATCATGGAAAATACGGGCCTCACACCATATTCCCCAATATGACTTAATGGTGAGGAAATGGGAGTTTTACCGTTACCTTTTCTTTTTTTTTATAAACATATGAGTGGTAAAGCTACATTTGATGCATTTTTGCTATATTGAGTTATGTCAATCCATTTTTTTTTTTATTTTAAAAGTTGGAGGGGTAAAATTTTGGTTCAACTAATTTTTTTTTCCTTAATCTTCCCATAATTCCACTCCATGCAGAATAAATGAAGCCCGACTTAACATTTTGATGAAACTTCTTAATGAGAGAAAGGAAGCAGCACAAATGCAGGAAATGAAGAGATTGGATCTGATATGGTACAGTGTTTCAGTTATTAACATGATCCTGTTTGTCCGTAAGCTTTTTTCCTATCCTTGTTTTAAAATGTGAAAACCTGCTGTAGAGCCCAGGACAGTTTACATCTTAGCATTCTCCCCGAGTTATCTCATGCACAGTTGTCACTCATATAACGTTCTCCCCAAGTTATCTCATGAGCACTTGTCACTCATATAACATTCTCCCTGAGTTATCATGGGCATGTTTGTCACTCATACTGCATTCTCTCTGAGTTATCTTGCACATACCTGTCACTCATACAGCATTCTCCTTGAGTTGTTTCGGACGTGCTTGTCACTCGTACAGTTCTCTTCCGAAGTTAACTCACCAGTTACATATAGACACACTTTCATAGCATTATCTCCTAGTTTCCTCACTTTATCATAATAGTGGCTGACCTAGTTATCAGATATTGTGGGAGGCTGCTGGAACAGAAAATTTGACTAGCTAAATATAGCCTTGTTGTTGTATTACAGCATGCACTTTGAGAGAAATGGCTGGTTGCAGCAAACACATTTACTTCGCAGATGATGAGGACTTGTTGCACGATGGCATTGATGTTTCTCCTTACATGGATGGCAGACAGTTTAGATTATTTGAGTGAGAGTGGTGTTTATGATAATGATGATGACACTGAAACTTAAAATTGTTCCTGAATTTGTGTGATCAGTGGCCACATTCCAGGCCAGCATTTAGATTTTAAGGAAGACGTGCATTAAGTGATATTTCTTTTCAGTTTATCAGATAAAGAAAAACTATTCATTTAGACATCAGCATACTTATACCATCATCATCGATACCACCTTCACCATCATCACGAGCCCATGTCAGGAAATTGTAATTGTCATTATCACAAGCATTATCACTCTTGTAGGATATGTTCTGGAGTCTGGACTCCACTGCCACATGGGCACTTGTCTGTGTGAGACATTTTGAGTCGATGCAGGTGGCTCAGTAGTCTGCAGTGGCCTGTCCTTAGAGTGCCTAAACCATGCAGACCTGAGGCGTGAGACATGGCCAGAGGACACAAGCTTGGGGCGAAAGCTTTGGGGCTCCTATCAGAGGACTGCGGGCTTTGCCATGTCGGCAGGGATCAGGATCTGAAGTGACCAACAACCTCAAATGCAGACAAAGAAGAAGAAGACAAGCATTATCAATATAATTTGCAACCACTTTTACTCTCATCATTATACCACCATAACCATCATGTCATTGTCACCTCTTTCACCGGCATCATTTGCCTATGTCAAGAAATGTTATTTTTATTTCTGCCTAATAAATCTTTACTTTATCTTTATAACTGTTGTGCATTCTACTTTTTTTTGTGGTGTGTGAAAATAATTTGCCACGGGTAGAGTTAATGCATTTTGTTTTTAAGGTAATAGTAATAGTGGCTGCAGTAAAACTGGTTCTAGTAATCAAGGTAGAGAGATGTGTGGTTCAGTTTTACAGAACAACAGAGGGAGCAAGATGTGTAGGCAGAAAAACAATTGCTTTAAAACTGAGCCATATGCCTCTCTGCCTTAATTTTTTTTGTTTTTTGAATGACCCTAAAGTTTTTTTAAGTGTTATTTTATTCTTTGCTTCATTTTGCTATTTAAAATTTATAAAATAAAAAAAATTATGTAGAACTGGTAGGTGTCTATACTAGTTAGCCTTCCTGTGTGTAATTAATAATAAAATTTGTTTTTTTGTGCATTGAAACTTTGGACTTAGGATTCAAACACCACGAACTTGTTTTGTGTAAGAAATCTTTGATATGAGATTGGAAAAGTTGACTCTTACTGCACCACTGACTCAGAGAAAAATTAGAAGGAAATGAACTACAGTTCATTATTTAAAAAATTTACTGCTTCTTCTTCTTCTTCAGTCTCCTTGGAACTGCGAGCTGGTGTTGTTTGCAGCCGATGCTGTGAGGGTGTTGAGGCATGGCATCATTTTGGTGTAGGAGCGGGTTGTGGCAGCTATTTTTTTCAGTCCTGGAGTGCAGCTGAAAAGCAGAGGGTGTGCAATGCTTCTTTCGCGGACTCCACCACCATAGAGAATATGGTGATCCCTGCTCCATTAGCCAGGCTAGGCCTGTTGGGGGGGGGGGGGGGAGGCACCAACAGAGAGGTGGGACAGGGTCTTGGCCAGCTATGGTTCGCTAAACCTGATGCTAATATATCAGCTATGGGTTCATTGACTGCCTAATTGTACAGCATCTTCACCCGCTTTAAGAGTGTTAAAAATGAAATAGCTACAGTCATGTAGTCCTGTTCCATAATTGGGAATGTGTATGTTTTAAATTGGTGCATATTTAGCAATATAAGAGCTTCATCAAATACTCAACTACCAAGAGGTTCTAGTTTTGCTGAGGCAAGAAAATACATCAGTGCTGAAAGATTATATTTCAGTGTATTTACCTTCCCAACAGGGCCAGTAAGCAAAAGACCAAGCTCTCCTGTGTCAAGAAAATAAGAAATGAATACATGAAAGGTAAAGTTTGAGCTTGTGAATAAACATCATCAGTCCTCTGCGCTCCCAATGGTGCATAAGGCACCAGCAAAGGTTTCCCCAGCCAATCCTGACTTGAGCTCAAACCATGTCTTTCGCTCTTCCTTTATTCCTTCCTGTAACTCCATGTTCCTAGTGCTGTTGACTATGGCACTGTATTACATAGAGCAGTGGATAGACTAATGCTTTTGAATGTAGTACTGTAATACATAGAGTAGTGGATGGGGCAGTGCTGTTGACTATAGAACTATAATACATAGAACAGTGGATAGATTAATGCTGTTAAATATACCACTGTATTATGTGGAGGAATGGATAGAGTAATGATGTTGACCATAAAACTATAATACATAGAGCAGTGGATAGAATAATGCTGTTGAATATGGGACTTAAATGTGAATAGAATATTGCTGTTGAATATATGACTTAAATGTGAATAGAATAATGCTGTTGAATATAGGACTTAAATGTGGACAGAATAATGCTGTTGAATATAGGACTTTAATGTGAATAGAATAATGCTGTTGAATATAGGACTTAATGTGGACAGAATAATGCTGTTGAATATATGACATAAATGTGGACAGAATAATGCTGTTGAATATAGGACTTTAATGTGAATAGAATAATGCTATTGAATATAGGACTTAAATGTGGACAGAATAATGCTGTTGAATATAGGACTTTAATGTGAATAGAATAATGCTGTTGAATATAGGACTTAAATGTGGACAGAAAAATGCTGTTGAATATAGGACTTAAATGTAGACAGAAAAATGCTGTTGAATATAGGACTTAAATGTGGACAGGTAATGCGGTTGAATGTAGCTCTTAAATGTATTTCCCAATTTAAAAATGGGAGGGAGGAAGAAGATCCCCCTGTCCCCGAAACCCTAAAATCCCCACTCTTTTTTTTAGGGGGAGTGGGAGGGGGGGAATTCCCCTCTGGTCAAGTACCCTAACATTGAGTAATACTGGAACAGGCCACAACAGATTGAGATATCACATGTTTAGCAGGCTCAAGATAGGCACAAATGATGATGCAGCTGTGCAATGGACAAAATGACAGCCCAGCAACTGGTACAGGACTCTCCTTTCATTTGAAGAACCAAGACAGCACTTTTGACTGTCACCTGTGACAAGCTGTGTGGTGATCTTAACAGCCTAAGAGAAACGGCAGAGTAGTTCAGAGATGTCCAAGTTGATGTCTGAAAGTGTTTGAAGTAGAAGAAGAAGAAGAAGGAGAAGAAGAAGGAGGAGAAGAAGAAGGAGAAGAAGAAGATGTATACTGTAATAATCTGGTGATTCAAATAGCACAAACACTGATTAAAAGACCTAAGTTTTAGAAACAGATTAACATGAACATCGCTGTTGTCTGAACTGGTGATTGTTTAATTTTCAGCCATTCGAAGGTTGACAAGACAGCGGCAGGATTTTCCCAAACGCTACAAAGTAAGGGACATAATTCAGGATTACACATGCAGCGACTCCCAGGTCTTTGCGCCCCTGACCAGGCTTGGGGCTTTCCCAGACAGTGGCTCGGAGAAGTTTGTGGTCAGGTCAAAGCATCTGTCGACGTATGAGGTAGCGATGGCTTCCGTGTGTGATTTGTGTTTTGGGCAGAGGGCTCAGTGTCTTTCTGAAGGGCTGTGTTTCATTCTTTCTGTTATGGCATTTGATATAGAGTCATGGCTTTTGTTAAAGATTCAAGGCATTTGATATAGTCATGGCATTTCATAAAGAGTCATGCCATTTGATAAAAGAGTCACAGTATTTGACATCTGATGTAAAGCAATGGCATTTGTATAGAGCCATGGCTTTTGTTATAAAGTGATGGCATGTGATAGTCATGGCATTTGATATACACTCATGGCATTTGATAAAGAGTCATAGTATTTGATACAGAGTCATGCTAGAAGTACTAAAGTTTAGGTAGTTTCTAGCTTGCTAGAAGTCCTAAAGTATAGGTAGTTTCTAGCTTACTAGAAGTCCTAAAGTATAGCTAGTTTCTAGCTTTGCTAGAAGTCCTAAAGTATAAGTAGTTTCTAGCTTCCTAGAAGTCTAAAGTAGTTTCTAGCTTGTTAGAAGTCCTAAAGTATAGGTAGTTTCTAGCTTGTTAGTTCTAAAGTATAGGTAGTTTCTAGCCTGCTAGAAGTTGTAAAGTATAAGTAGTTTCTAACTTACTAGAAGTTATTAAGTAAGATATAGACTAAGATATAAACATCAGAAAAGCTTTGTGGCGCTAGGTCCCATGGTATTAACTTCTTATGCCCAGTTCCTCCACTATCAAAGTCAGATGGTGCTGTGCCAATTTCAGTTCCAATTTCCCATAATGACTTAACAGTTGAAACCATTGGAGTTAAAGTACCTATTTTGGCATATATACATACATACATACATATATATATATACACACACACATACATATATACACACACACATACATATATACATACACACATACATATATACATATATCTTGTATATATTATAACTGGTTTTCGCTTCCGGGTGACGTACAGGATGATGGGAGCTTTTTAACGCTCTCACTAGCATACTTGTGTATGAGTCTTCTGCGTCGCCATACATTGTAAAACAGGAGTTGGGCATGAGGCCAACAACCTCACCCTGAGACCCATCTAGAGGCGACTCTAGATGGGGAAAAACCCTGCCGTTATGGAATCTTGCAACAGTTATAACCGAACATCAAGGTCACCAACTCTACATGCTGTTGACAACGATCAAAAATTCATTGGTGTCAAATGCATAACGAAAATCAGATTTTGGAATGTAAGAATGATGGTCGCAACAACAAAAACTGCTCAGGTAATAAAAGAAATGGTTTGATATCACCTGGATGTGTTGGGCATCAGCGAAATGTGATGGCCAGAAGCAGGGAAAAGACCAGCAGAAAACCATTTAATAATATATCCAACAGAGACGATGGGAAATACCAAGAAGGAGTGGGTATAATTATGTCATCTGCGGCAACAAAGAGCCTTGCAGAATAGGAACCAGTGAACAGTTGTATGATAAGAGCATGGTATAAAATAAGGCACGAAAGAATCACAATCATACAATGCTATGCACCCATGAATGATACAGATGATGAAAGAAAAGATGATTTCTATTACCATCTACAACAACTTATCAACAAAGTCCCTAAACATGACATCTTAATTGTCATGGGAGACTTCAATGCCAAGGTAGGAAAAGATAATACTGATGTAAAAAAAAGTAATGGGATAAGAAGGAATTGATACAATAAATCAGAATGGAGAAAGATTACTTGAAATATGTCTAACAGAGGGCATGGTCATTGGAGGAACAATATTTCCACACAAAGTGATACATAAAACAATATGGATATCTCCAGATGATAGAACCAGAAACCAGATAGATCATTTTTGTATTAAAAAACAATTCAGAACATCTCTGTAAGATGTAAGAGTATATAGATGTGCAGATGTCAACAGTGATCACAACTTGTGTATAGGGAGAATAAGACTTAAACTGAAAAGCCAACACAGCAAATCAGTACTCAGTATTCATTCATTCATTCATTCATTCGCATGTCCCTTGTGGAACTTTGCCTCCCTAACAGCACTCCTATAGGCCTCTCTGAGCATGATGGCCTGCTGCTGATGAGTCCATTTGCAGATCATCAATGATGTCTTGCAACCATCTTCATCTTGGTCTTCCTCTCTTTCTTTTTCCCATTATGTACCCTTCCAAGACGATCTTCTCTAGATTATCATGACGTTTAATGTGTCCAAAATATTTAAGTTTTCTCTGTTTAATCCTCTTTACTAGCCAACCTTCAATATTAAGTTCCTGTAGTATGGGTATAAGTCATAGCCTAAAAGAAGAAAATACCAACAGTGATTTCAGTCTGAAACTTAACAAACATTTCGCAGCACTCAAAGAGGTAGACGAGACAGATACAGATGAATTATGGAATTCATATAGCACAGCCATAATCACGGCAGCAAAAGCAAGTGCTGGACTGCAGTCAACAAGTAGAAACGCATGGATATCAGATAACACATTGAAATACATACATGAAAGAAAAGCAGCCAAATTAGCCATGTTGAATGTAAAGACAGATCTTGGAAAAGTTTGAGCAAAAGCAACATACAAAGAACCAGACAATAAAGTAAAAAGTTCAGCTAGAAGAGACAAAAGAGAATATATGAACAATATGGCAAAAGAAGCAGAAAATGCAGCAGAGACAGGAGACAGCAAAATTCTGTATAACATACAGAAGAAGCTAACAGGTGCTATTACCTCCAGAGAAAGATGAGTCTTTAGCAAAACAGGCAATCTTTTAACATCAGGTAAAGACCAAAAGCAAAGATGGGCCAAACACTTCCAAGAAATACTTAATCGACCACACCCAAATGAATTAATAAATCTTGAAACTGATTTACCAGTCCCACAACTAAATGTCAACTTAGATCAAGTTACACTTAATGAAATTGAAACAGCAGTGATTCTAATAGCTAACAACGTAGCTGCAGGTGAAGATGAAAGAACAGTTGAAATGTTAAAACTGTTAACAGTGACAACATGAACAAACTACAGAGAATGTTTAATAAAATTTGGAAAGAAGAAAAAGTCCCTTCCACATGGAAAAGGGAAATCATTGTTAAAATACCAAAAAAAGGCAACCTTAGTGACTGCAATAACTGGAGGGGTGTAACCTTACTATCAGTTGTGTCAAAGGTGTTTTGTAAATGATTCTGAATATAATTAAGGATGTAGTGGATACTGCAATGAAAGAAGAACAGGCAGGATTTCAAAAAGGGAGAAGCTGTCTCAACCAGATATTTACTCTAAGAATAATATTTGTAGAACATATTGAAAAGCAGAAACCATTAATCCTGAACTTCATAGACTTTAAAAAAGCATTTGATAGCATACACAGAGATTCATTGTGGACAGTTTTAAGACTATATGGAATATCATCTAAAATTGTCAACATCATTAGAGATCTCTACAACGGATATGTTTGTGCAATCAAGACAGAAGAAGGAATGAGTGAATGGTTTCAGATTGAAACAGGCGTGAAACAAGAATGCATATTATCTCCATTGCTTATTGGAATTTCCAGAGACTTTAGAATGAAAAGATGCTGTACAGGTAAAACCGGCATTGATTGGGTATATGGGACCCAAATATAAGATCTTGATTTTGCAGATGACATAACTCTTATCAGTGACAATGTGAAATTGATGCAGGAAAAAACAGATTCCCTGTCTTCCTTGGCTTACAAAATAAGTCTGGAAATCAACTAAAGAAATGGACAAGAAATTAGACTCTTTTGAAAACAAATGCCTAAGGAAAATACTTGGTATAAATGGAACAAATTAAATAACAATGCAGAAATAAGACAGATGAGCAGACAACAACCTGTGTCATGGGTGATCAGAAAAAGAAGATGGATGTATGTAGGCCATGTGATGAGAAGAAACAATTAGAGAATACCAAAACAAGCTATCAAGTGGAGCACAACAGGCTGAAGAAAAAGAGGTCGACCACGTGAAACTCTAAAGAGGACATTGTTGAGAGAAGCCAGTTTAGTGGGCATAACACCCATTTATGAAGACTCGTTGAGAACAGGAAAACTTGGCAAACAAGTATGTGAGCCCTATATGACGTTTAACAGCATGGGAAGGATGTAAGAATATAAGAACTAAACCTGAAAGTTAGAAGACACACATACAAGGATTGTGGATTTTGCAGCACTAACATTAATTATTGCTATTATGGCCGATCATGCAAATGCAACGTTGGTAGGGTCAGCTATGAGAGAAGCTGCTGAGCAGTGATGAACGAATAACCAGTTGTGACGTTTCAGCGTTTAAATAAATAGTATATAAATAAATAGCATACTTATACACTATTTATTGTATAGGACACGGGCAACCTCTAGAGCCGAGGTGCTGTGATGTGAGTAGCCTTCACCACGAGACAATTGGCCATACTGATTAAACTTCTTTTAAGTCTTTCCATCACTTTTCTTGCATTGCCCGGCAACCCTAATTTCATTTTTCTTCATTGGCCGGGAGGGGTTTCACTCTGCGCACGGCAGCCGAAGAATCTCACCATCTGGCAAGAGGGACTGTGTATCAGTAGACATGGGGATGGATATGTGGTGTACTAATTTACTGCTATTCACAATTTGATTTTCATGTTTGATTGAGTAAAAGTACAATAAATATGTGACAGTGAGATGAAGTTAGTGATAGTGAAAGTTTAATATATTCTTGATGAAAGTGATGTGGATTGTGGCGGTACTGGTTTTTTCCAGTATCTCATGGAAGGTTTAAAAAAATTAGACCTACAGATACTGGTGCATTTAATACTAAATAGATTCGCTGTAGAGAATAAGCTATTTCAAGTGGTCCATTATAATGATTGCACGGAAAATGCAGTCATGAGATCCCACTTGGAATTGCTGAAAAAATATGTTATCAACAATCCTCATGTACGTCATGTATGTTGTAAATGTGAAATTGTTTGTGTGATAGTTCCAGTTGAACATATGCTAGGCAGTTCAGGTAAATATCCCACACCCCCCCCCCCCCCCCAAATGTACTAATGAGTGTGCTGTCTACAGTATAAACATCCCGGGGAAGTGTTTCATTGGACGTCATGAGAAACCAGACTTATGTGCAGGTAGTGTAGAACATTTAAGCAAATAGCAACAGTGAGCAATTAGTATTTAAGTAAATTTTACTTATGTGTATGGTTCTAAGGACTGTTATTGCCGGAGGTGGGGTGGAGGATACACTCTCCATTCCAATGCCGTGCATCTCATATAGCCTCTGACAGTCAAATCCAGCTCCTGGCCTTCTCGTGGCAGAACTGTTTAAACTGACAGGAGAAGGGGCAAAGGTGAATATCTGGCGCCTGAAAACCAGACACTTCGGGTAGATGAGAGTCATGTTTGGTAGCTCATCAACCACTGCTGGCGAGATTCTTCAGCTGCCGTGTATGGAATGGGGCTCTTTCCAGACAGTGAAGAAAGGTGCAAATGGGGTTGCCGCACGGCACTACTGTGGAAAAGGTGAAAGAAAGGAATAAGCGAAGTAAACAGTAGCCAAATCACGGCACCTCTGGTCTGGAGGTCGGCCATGTCCTAAGTGCACTCCTATTGGGTGAAATGCCTGAACCGGCTTAACCCAGAGGTTAAAACACTGCTGGTGAGATTCTTCAGAGACCGCGAGTGAAGTGAAGTTCCTCCCAGCCAAGGAAGAAAATATGGAAAAACAATTAGGGTTGCTGTTTGGCGCTGATGTGAAAAGGTGATGGAAAGGATAAAGTAAAGCTTAATCGGTATGTCCAGTAGTATCGTGGCGAGAGCTACTCATACCACAGTACCTCTGTCCTAGAGGCCGGCCACTTCCGAAATACACCCTTACTGGTGAAATATGCCTAAATCGGCTTACACCAGGGGTGAAACTTGATGGCTACACATGTCACAGTACCTCTGCTCTAGAGGTCGGTCATGTCCGATATACATCCATACTGGTGAAATATGCTTAAACTGGCTTAGACCAAGGGTGAAACTTGGTGGCATACACATGTCACGGTACATCTGCTCTAGAGGTCGGTCACATCCTAAACATGCCCATACTGGAATAATATGCCTAAACTGACTCAACCTATAGGTGGACGTCACTAGTGGCGAGGATTCATCCTGTTGGACAAAAGCTCCATCCTGGTCACAACTAGGAAGGGTAGCGGCCATGACCACAAAATGCAGAAGTCAGAGACACTGGACCAGGGCAGTCTAAATAGGCAACCACCTCTCACCCTGTAGGGATGTATGCATACCCTAATCACACTGAGGTTTTCCGGTGAGAAAGTCCAACGCTGGACTGGATGGGCAATCACCTCTCACCTGGCGGTGATACACGGGTATCTCAAAATACATCTAGGTTTTCTGGTGAGAAAGCCCAACTCTAGATTAAACTGGTGCAATGAAAACCATGGTGTCACACAGTTGCGCTTCTGAGACCCACCAAGAATACAAGCTCAAACCGTGCCATACTCTGAACCTCTTGTTATCCTCTCGGGGATCTCATGTGGTCCTTTCGGGGACCACAGGACCTAACAAGGACCACAGGCGTAAATTCAGTAAGATCACAGGTTGGTCTTAGTGTTAGAAGCAAACGAAGAAGAAGAAGAAGACTTATGTATATTTACATGTGCAGTGAAAGCAGATGGAGGTGTATGGTTTGTTTTTACAAAAAGATAGAAAGAATGAGTAAAGTGGGCAGAAACAAGAATGACAGAAAGTAAGATGAGCACATACAAATGAAGAACATACAACAATCTAATATTTTGACACAAGCCTTCTTCAAGGATCTCATACAGAAACAACACAACAGATAAAAACATGAAAAATAGATGAAGAATATAGACTTTTTTTCTGGTCTCCTAGTAGGAAAGAATGGCACAAATGGTTATATAGCCAGGCACACCAGAGCAGACATATGGATGGTGTAAACTATACATCACATAGGAAATATTATTTGTTAACTTTAAACAAACTGAATGATTTTAGTGGAAGTGAAGTGCAGTTAATTTACTAAGGGCAACAGAGACTGTACAATAATTAAGCAAACAAATATGTGTGCAGTGGCAGTCATAAAACTGTAAAAAGTAACTCAAATGCCCAGAAATGGTTGGAATAAGTTTCTTGAAAAGAGAAGACTGTTTTCATTATTTTCCAGGTCTTTCTCATGGTAGTTTTCAGTGTGCCACAGAGAGAGATTGGAGGGATGGAATTTGGTGTGCGCTTGTGGTTGTCATGCTCTACTGACCTAAGCTTGCAGCGAGGTGTCTTTGAAAGTGAGCAGAAGTCAGAAATGTGTCAAGGGGATTTTTTGGTAGTAGTAATTTTCTTGGATGACAAGTTTTTGTGGTTAGACAGAAAGTGCTGGGATTGTGGATGTTTGCCTGTGTGGGATTGTCAAATTTGCCTTAGTAAAATATAAGTACTTTGAGTAAAAATTATATTTTCATTTCTTCCCTCGTCATTTTTTTATATGTTACACATTTTTTTTAATAGTTAGTTTCAGTAAACCATCATTTTTATCATTTATGACAAGGGCCTGCTGGAACTTGAAGCATCGTTACCTGAATTTGTACTTAACCCACGGATTAGTACACCAGATTTGAAGCAGATTTATAGGAACAGTCATGTTTGCTTGAATTATTC
Organism: Achatina immaculata; assembly: GCA_009760885.1. NCBI lineage: Eukaryota > Metazoa > Mollusca > Gastropoda > Stylommatophora > Achatinidae > Lissachatina > Lissachatina immaculata. Next base: position 3,851,142 of record CM019710.1, read on the forward strand.
CAGAAGAGAGCAGCAGTTGGCAGACACACATGAGGTGAGTGAAAAGTTGTCATGATTTTTTCAGTAGCAAATACTGGCAGTACTTTTAATGGTGCTAGTTAATGTTAGATGATGTCAGATTAGGTGACTGTGATCTGTTTGTTTGGTTAATATGGACAGCCAATAATTATCATGCTCAGTTTGAAATTGTAGTAACATGCTTAACAAGGAATCTAGAATCTGTCACATAGCATTTGCATGCTGTAGGGGTGCCAGGAAACTCACTGATATAGAGAGCAAAACAACAACACAACTCCTCAGATCATCAGAGAAGTATCCCCCCAGGAAAGCGTTTTGGCCCTTTAAACTTCTGATGCTCTGGTGGGGGGGGGGGTCCTCTGGGTCATGACTCCCAGAGGTCTGTGAGTTGTTGGTTATAACTGCTTCATGAGGCTGAAGATGCTGGTCGACTTTTCACGTCTGTGATGTGTCAACGTTCCTACCTGTTTGTTTGGTGGATTTGATAAACTTTCTTAAATTACTGAGACCAAGTCCTTTACTGTGCTTTGCATTGTTGCCCCTTGCTTGTCCAGCCTGTCGGACTTCGTGATTTCTAAGACAGCCAGAGGGAAGTGGAAACATGAGCCACTCTTGCTGCTCATTGAGACAGTGCAAGACGTTATCTTCGATTATATTGCCTTGATTATTGTTAGTGTGTTGTATATGGTCATCAGAAATTTATAACGATCTTCATGGGTCATTGTTCCATTGTTCTCCATGTTTGTGCCATGCCTGGCATGAGACCTTCTCTGCTGTGTCTGAGAGTCTTTTCAGTGTGCATATTCTTGCATGTCCTTTTATGCCCAGTTGTTTACACATATCATACGCTAATGTTGCCATGAACCCTTGTGCCCCCACCTCAACATACAGAAACAAGCAAAAGATTTATGCTTTACCTTTTTGACCAGATTGCTGTATTTCACTCATTTGAACATTCTGGACTCATATGGGACCATAAGTTCGAATAAAATTGAGTCCTGTTTCGATGGTGAGTAACTACAATATCTGGTTGCATTCCTGTCTCCTTAATGAATGCAGGATATTCTCTTCACCCTGGTAGGTAGGCTGCGATCTCCCAGTCATTAGCTCCATCTAGAAGTGAGGGCAAGGGAGTGTTAAGAACTTTGATGTTGGATAATTTTCAAGATCCAATGAAGTACTTGGGAAAAGTTTTAATTTCTTTCCTGGTGTTTGCTGCATCTGTCGCTCTGTCAACAGTACCGATTAGTTCATTGCAACACTTTGTGTCGCCATGTGTAGCGGCCTTGTGACAGTGCTACTTTGCATGCTGACAGAACATGCTTCAAGGTTTGCCGACTGCTGAAGAATGGACACATAGGATCTGCCACTTCACCCCACTTAAACAAGTTTGCACCTGTCAGCAGAAGGTCGTATGCAGATCTGCAAATAAGTTTATATTCCAAATATCGTTTCATGTTAACGATCATTACAATGCACCTTTCCAAGTTGTCCGTTGGCCTTATTGAGCTTGTTGTATTGCTCTCTGGACCTGTTTTCTGTCCTCCATGCTTCTTATTTCATTGATGATCATGTCTCTTTGCTGTTTGTTGGAGGGCACGACCACCACTTGATATTGCCATGACCAAACCCCCTTCTGTTAGTCTGAGTGTAGCCTATCACTTCCATCAGTTCAAGTGTCTCCCTCTACTTGCCATTTCCTTCCATTCTTTAGTGTTGGTTGGACTTCTTATACCACTGTGTCGGCGGACTCTGACAGCATCATCGCGAGTCTTGATTTTCCTGCTTTAAACACCTCTGCCACAGACTTGAATGGTAGGTGCAGCTTGCTCATCTTGCAGTACGGTGCCACGTCCATCAGTCCTGCTGGGCAAGCCCAGCCAGTTCCTGGTGTTGATTTTCCTCTCAACACTCTCGACTGTACTAGTACTTATCTAATATATGAGTAGCGGCCACAGCAGTTTAAGTATCAGCATGAACTGGAGGCACCTGAGTTTTGGTTTTATCTATAATTTCCAATCCACTTTGATCCACTTCGCAGATCTGCTTGACTGCCACTGAGTCCTTCATTAAGACGTCATATCTTCTTCCTAGACATTTTAACAGGCTCTTCCTCAACTGTTGGAATTTGTTGGTTGGCTACTGTAAACTTTAGTTTTGTTACTTTCCCCTTGCTGAGTGACAGGCTTCTGGATTTCTTTGGCTTAAAGCTCCTGTGATGCCAGATGATAAGTTTGTCCAGTCTTGCTAGATCCTTTGTGCTCCAATCTCATTTGTTGATACTGGAATATCACCTGGTGTTGTACTGAACCATAGGCATTTGCTAGATGGAGCTATGTCACATGCAAATCTTTCTTACCACTTCTCGCCTGTTGGGTAATGTCCCAGATCATTGATGCATGTTCTAAGCATCTTGGGGAGCCTGGAATCCCTCCTTTTTGTAATCAGTCAGTCATTTGCATGTCCCTTGCGGAACTTTGCCTCCCTAACAGCACTCCTGTAGGCCTCTCAGATGTGAGCAAGATGGCCTGCTACTGATGCATCCATTTGCAGATTATTAACGATGTCTTGCAGCCATCTTGGCCTTGGTCTTCCATTCTTTCTTTTATACCATTATGTATCCTTCCAGTACAGTCTTCTCTAAATTCTCATGACGTTTAATGTGTCCAAAATATTTCAGTTTTCTCTGTTTAATCCTCTTTACTAGCCAGCCTTCTTCAATATTAAGTTCTTGTGGTATGAATATATTTGTTCTTTTTGTGTCCATGATATTTGAAGAACTCTTCTATAGCATTTACATTCAAATGCATTCATATGTTTTCATTTTCCAGGAGGTGTGATGCAAGCCTATTGGCTGTCACTGAGAAGAATATCTTGCCTTCTACATTCAGAAGAGAGATTGGTCTGAACTGACTGATGTCAGTGGAATTCAGCTCTATAGGAATGTAAACTCCATTTGCTTTCTTCCACTCCTTGGTAATATGCCCTTTGGTCCATGCAGGTCTTAGTAGTTGATGGAGCTTCTTTAACACTCCAGTGCATCTTTTGTACACTAGGTATGGAACGCCATTCAGACCTGGCACTAATTTTCCCCTGGCCTTCTGCATGACTTTAGATCCCTCCTGCAGACTTGGTGGGGGGGGGGTGTTACTTTGAACTCTGATCCGATCTTGGTGCACTGGGCCACACCAGTCCCTCCATATGCACGAGTGGCATGTCTTGACTTCCGTCAGAGTATATCTTCGAGAACTTCTTTACCTACCATTAGAGACCATGATTTTGGTTGTTTGGACAGCTGTTTAGCAAACTTAAATTGGTCTTTGAAGGACCTTTGTCTGGTCTGTTTTGTCTCCCTTCTCTTTTTGCACAATCTTTCTGCTCTTCATAGGTCACTGTGTTGAGATTTGAAATGTTGCCAAACTTGCTTCAGCCCTTTCTTTCCTGCTTCATTTGCTTTCTTGAATAATTTCCAGACTTGGTTCTTCTGGTTTCTTATGGTTTCTATCCTTCTTTGTCTCCTTGTCTTCTTTGGTCCTGATTTTCTTCTGTCTGCTGCATGCTTCACACCCAGCTGTTTGGAGCAGTGAAGGTAAATTATATTTCCAAATGAGTCTAGTTTTTGCTCCAAAGTTGTACCTTTCATCTGTTTTGTCTATTTTTTTTTTGCACAGTGATGGGCCCAGTTATTCCCAAACCTGTTTCTCCATGGCTTGTGGGAAGCTGATATTACTTCATTTCCCTTCTGAGGATTCCAATAGTTCCAGACTGTCTGCCACAACTTGAATATTCTCTGTACTGTGGCTTGAGCCCGGGCAGAGATCTTTTAATGTCTTACCTGAGACTGACGTTGAAATGCACTGCAACTAAGGAGCTACCACATCTTGTCTTTGTTCTGGGTATCTTCATGCTATGTTGTGATTCGAATTTCCTGCCATAGGTACATGTGTGCTCCCACCATTGTTCTAAAATCAAGTTGGGGGGAGGGGGGAACATGGTTGTTTCCATAGAGTGATCAGGAAAAGGAGATTGACATATGTCGGGCATGTGCTGAAAAGAAACAACCAGAGAATCCCAAAACAAGCTATCAAGTGGAACACAACAGGCTGAGGAAAAAGAGGTCGACCACATGAAACTCTTAGGAGGGCATTGTTAAGAAAGGCCAAATTAATAGAAATAAAATCCCTTGCAAGCCCTATGTGACGTTTAACGGCATGGGAAGGATATAAGATATAAGAAGCACGTGTTTACTTTCCATTCATTTTTCTTACATTTTGTGTTAATTTGTGCTACAGCATCACAAAAATACGTTTTTGTCAGCATTTTGAGATAATGAGGTGATTTTATGAAAATGTTAATGCATATTTGAAGACAACCTTTCAAGAGAGTCTTTTTTTATGATTCAAAAGAAAAATTGTCCTGGAGTAGGTTCATATATTGTGAATCACCCCCACGTGATGTCAGGGGCCCAGGTTTAAGTCTGTGGAGAAAAGAGTAGGACCTCTGGCACTTTCCACATTTGTTGTAAGAGGAGACTAAGAAAGTTGAGGGATAGGCCAACGACTTGCTCACCTGGAAAAAATTGTAGTTGTAGAAACATGGAGAAGAAAAGCAGAGAACTTGGAAAAGCAAGGGACTCTGATAAAAGAGCATATGCCCAGAAACAAGGCCATGCACAGGAAGAGAAGTAGAGGATACATTCAAGAACAGGGATGACTGGAAAAAACTTTATCCATGGCTCATGCAGTCAAGGGAATGATGTTAATGATGATGATTATTATCATTGGGTGCCATGTCTATAGTCAAGAGTTCATGTTTTTTTTTTCATAGATATCCTACATCATCTTCATCTGTTTACCTATCTTGTTCTTGTTCTTCTTCTTCTGTCTCCTTTGAAATGTGAGCTGCTGTTCTTTGCAGCTGATGCGGTGAAGATGTTGAGACAGAGCATTGTGTTAGATGGGTGGGGGGGGGGTACCACAGCTGTTTTTTTCAGTGCCCAAGTGGGGCTAGAAAGCAGTGGGCGTGCAGTTCTTCTTTAGAAGGTTCCACCACCATGGAGGCTGGCGATCCTTGGCTTCGTAGCCAGGCTAGGCTTGTCACTGGGGGTACCAGTGGAGAGGATGTTACAGGGTTTAGTCAGTTATGGTTTTGCCAGATCCTGACTCTAGCTTGTAAGCTGTGGTTTGGCAACCCTGACTCTAGCTTGTAAGCTGTGGTTTGGCAACCCTGACTCTAGCTTGTAAGCTGTGGTTTGGCAACCCTGACTCTAGCTTGTAAGCTGTGGTTTGGCAACCCTGACTCTAGCTTGTAAGCTGTGGTTTGGCAACCCTGACTCTAGCATATCAGCTATAGGTGACTACCAAGTCAACGTCTTCACAATAGAAATTGTTTACATATACAAATAAATATATTTATCTGCTGTAGACGAGCCTTCAAAAAACAATGAAAAACCACTGTCATAATTTTCATGAACAGTCATACTTGTCTTCATATGTAGTGAGAATTAGGAGGGCTTTAAAACATCTTAAGAAAGATGCAAGAAAATGGGCATAGGAGAACAAGAGAGAAGTTCGTGGCAGCATGATGTGAAGGCATGATGAAAAGATGATCAGACTGGTGGAAAGTATCAAGGATTAAGATTTGTGGAGAGTTGTGACCACCTACACTTGCTAACAGGGAACCTGCTGATACTGAATTTTCAAATTTCTGGTACTTCCTGATCATTCATAATTTTCCTTTTTTTTAAAAAACAGTGGAGAAGATGCATTAGTCTCTCATGGTGAAGGTCGGGAGTTTGGATCCAGGGTGGGGGGTGCCCCATACACCCACCTGACTTCTTTTGGGAACTGAGGAAGGAGAGACAGCCAGGCATGATGCTGACCACATCACCGTCTAGTGTGCTGACAGGTCTAGGAAAGGCAGCCAACCATGATGGTGACCATATTACTGTCTAGTTTGCTGACAGGTCAGGGAAAGGCAGCCATCCATGATGCTGACCACATCACCCTCTAGTGTGCTGACGGGTCAAGGAAAATACAGGCCTCAGTGGCTTAATATGGTTATCTTTGCTTTTAATGCCTTACATGAGTACCGAAGAGGATTGTCCGCCCATCTGCTACAGCAGTGTTTGATGGGTCAGTCCTAGTTGGATACAACCCGGTTGTCTGAGCTATAGAAACGGATACCTAGCTCTTCTTCTTGTAGCTAAGAATAAAAAAAAAACCAAAAGGTGTCCAGGCGTGGTTCTGGTCACATCATCAGACTTCTGACTTTTCCAATCCTGAATTTATGAGTTCTCGTTTATTTATTTATTTTTTTCCCTCTGTAATGACACAGAATGGAAAAAAGTTGAAAGCTTTTCGAAAGAAGTATCGCAGCTTGAAGAGGATTGATCACCTCCCAGTCCGACCACAAACTCCAGAGACTGAAATTTTAGAAAACGTGAGTAGATCTCATCCTACCATGTCATGCTTGAGTGTTTTCGTGTATCATCAACATGTGGCATTTAAGATGACAGAAAAAAATCATTAGAGCCAATAACTCAGTTATTAGATATGACAGCGTCCTGAAGGCCATATTGGAGAGAAAAAAAATAATGGGGAATAGTGTGTGAGGCTAGCTCAGAATGGAATGGATGGTCCACATTCTGAGATTGACAGGTGACAGGCTTGTTATCAGAGTATTTAACTCTTTCCGTGCATATGGTCGAATTTTCGACACTTCCGGTGGTCCCAAGCTACCGTATGGTCGAAAATTCGACAATCATTGTTCCATTAAAACAAGCGGTGTAACATTTATATTGTACGGATTTCGTCCGTGATTCCGGTGACACTTTCAAAATGGAGAATGCGTGCCTAGTTACGAGCGATGCCGAGCGAGAACAAGGATGCGAAGCATGGAAATTTTTCAATTTTTGACGATGTAGATAGGGGTATGGACATAGCCTATGGCCACCCCGCTGCTCTTGAATGTTTTCTAAGTAGATTTAGACATATTTAGACGACTGGAGAAGTAGTTAGGAGGTTATTTCAGACATTCTGTAAGCGAAAATGCCATACAGAGTCACAATACAAGATCGATCGATAAGTAGATCTACACATCTTAGATGGTAAATAGGGGTAAGAAGCACGAATCTAGACCTAGCCGATGGTGAGCTGGCCACAATCAGTGTCTAAAAACATCACATTACTTCTTTTTTCCTAAAAAACTCTGCATTTATGAAATTTTCATTCATTTAGCTACACTTTGACACATATTACGTATACGGAAGTACATGGAAACACTGTTTTCCATTCCATTTTACAACTAGACCCCCTTACAGTCAAGACCCGCATTTTACTCCCGCACGCAACGACATGTCCGTGTTTCTTCCTCCCGCACGGGAAGAGTTAAGCCTTGAGGTGGCTGAAAGATAATGCCAATGCCTCAGGTCTTACAGTTTCATTAGTATTAGTCTGTGAGTAAACTGATGATGATGATGATGATGACTTTGATTATTTTTATCTTATATCAACACTGATGGCAGCCCAAGATGATGGTTCAGTCAGTCAGTCGTTTGCGTGTCACTTGCGGAACTTTGCCTCCCTAACAGCTCTCCTGTAGGCCTCTCGGTTGTGAGCAAGATGCCCCTTGCTGCCGATGCATCCATTTGCAGATCATGTCCTACAGCCTATAAACCATACTGGTCTAGTGAGCTGGGAAAACTCCATGATGACGTGGAAGCAGCTCGAAATCAAGCAGAAAATAGACCATGCCAAGAACACCACAATAATTACCAACATTCTAAGGCCAAATTTCAGAGAGCAAAGCTGCAAGCCAGACGGGAAAGTTGGAGAGAGAAAACAGAGTCCCTAAACTTTGAAAAGGATGGAAGGAAACTGTGGAAACTAATCAAACAGTTAAATGATGAGAGTACTGGAAGAAGTACAAAGGTTACACTAATAGAGGATGGGAAAACTCTTACAGGTAAGCAGGTAGCAGATCACTTTGCTCGCATTTTTGCACAGGACTGCAACATTGATATCCATCCAGAGAAGGAGCGTACAGTGCGCATCGAGCCACAGAAAGAGGAGGAACAAGTCAGAAAAGTGGAGGTCATGGATGCACCAATCACACGCAGTGAGTTAGACCTAGCAGTTAGTAAACTGAAACCAAGGAAATCACCAGGACCAGATGGAGTGTCCAATGAAATGATCAAGAACCTGGGAATGGCAGCAATGGGAAAGCTGTTGGATATTTTCAATATGTGCTGGAGCACAGGTAAGTTACCTCAAATCTGGAAGGAAGCAAGCATGGTACCACTGCTAAAACCAGGGAAAAACAGTGATACTACCTCCAGCTACAGGCCAATCAGTCTCACTAGCTGCCTATGCAAAACAATGGAACACATCATTGACCTGAGGCTAAAATGGTACCTAGAAAGTGAAAACCTTCTCGTTTCACAACAAGCAGGATTTAGGCAGTACTACAGTACGGAAGATCAAGTGACCTATCTCTCTTAAGAGATTGAGGATGCATTCAAAGAGAAAAACCTTGTACTAGCAGCGTGGATAGACCTGAAGAAAGCCTTTGATAAAGTATGGAAAAAAAGTCTGCTGTGGAAACTAAGAAACTGCAATGTGAATGGAAGACTGTACAACTGGATAAAGTCCTATTTACACAATAGAAGAGCTAGAGTAGTAATGGATGGACACAACAGCCAGAAAGTACTTCTGTGACACGAAGTACCACAAGGAGGAGTCCTTTCGCCTACACTATTCCTTGTATTCATTAATGACCTGGTCAAGGAACTTCCCTATGGAATCAAAGCGGCACTGTATGCAGATGATCTGGTCATGTGGTGTACAGATGAATATGCGACAGTTGCTACACAGAGACTCCAAAGAGCAGCAGACATCTTGACATCATGGACAAACAAATGGTGTGTAAGTATCAACACAGAGAAATCAAGTACTACTCTGTTCACCCTCTCATCTAAACAGAAAGCAGGTAAGATCTTTGTAAATGAAATACCCTTAAGGATGGACAACCAACCCACTTACTTAGGAGTGACTCTTGACTCAAAACTGACGTGGAAGCAACACATCAACAGTGCAGAAGCAAAAGCCAGAAGAAAACTAGCCATATTAAGAAAATTGAGTGGAACCACATGGGGAGCTAGTGAAAGAATCCTCAAGAATGTATATCAGCAAAGTATTCTACCACATTTAGAATATGGCTCAACATCTTGGTGCACAGCATCAAACACTACGTTGCATAATCTAGACAAGGTTCAAAATCAGTCACTACGGATTATCACAGGTGCCATGAGGTCCACACCAATAGTAGAAATGCAGAAAATAGTTGGTGTTCAAGCGCTAAAGGAACGTAGAGACACAAAGGTCATGACCATGGGAGAAAAATTCCTTAGCTCTGTAAGCCATCCCCTGAAGGAGAGATTCAATAACTTGGCATTAGGACGGCTTAAAAGAAGCAGCTTCATTCATCAGGCCAAGCGTATACATAAGCTGATACCTGACCTTCCAACTGTAGTCGCTCCATTATCATCTGTACCAGAGCATACACCATGGAAAGAAGCAGATTATACACAGATAACTATTCAGACTGAAGTGAAAGGTGTGCAGAATGGTGAGATGCAGAGCAGTCTTGTAAGATCAACAGCCACACTTAGTGTTCTAGATGACAAATATCCATGTGACACCTGGATACGTGTGTATACAGATGGATCTGCACATAATGCCATAAAGAATGGAGGGGCAGGAGCATATATTGAATATCCAAACAACACCATTGACAAGATTTCCATACCCACTGGTAAATACTGCAACAACTTTGATGCAGAAGTTAGGGCAATTATTGCTGCAGTTGAAAAACTATCAGACTCCAGAATTGATACATGTCCTGTAGTAATTCTCACAGATGCAAGATCAGTACTGGAGGCTCTTCAGTGCAACAAACTACCAGACCTTAAGGATGCCTTGTCAAAAATTGGCTTACAACATGGAGTCACTTTGCAATGGATTCCCTCCCACTGTGGGATACCAGGCAATGAGAAAGCTGACCAACTGGCCAAAGAGGGCACTGAAATGGAGCAACCAGACATACCAATCACTTATAATCAGAAGAAAAGCATGATAAAAACCTACAGGAAGCCACAAACACCACCACATGATGACTATCACATGCTAAACAGAAAGGAACAAGTCACCATCTTCCGTCTCCGAACAGGACACAGCCGACTCCGAAGTCATATGTATACAAAGTTTAAGGTTGGTACTACTAATCTATGTACATGTGCCCAGGTGCCCCAAACTGTGGAACATATCCTCCAGAACTGCATCAACTACGAGACACTGAGAAATAATTACTGGCCCAGTGAAACCACTAAAGAAGATAAGCTCTATGGTTCCATACATGAATTACAAAAAACAGTGAAATTTATCCAAGAGACAGGACTGCAGATATAGACAGACAATGCGAACGAAGAAGAAGAAGAAGAAGAAGATGTCCTGCAGCCATCTTCGCCTTGGTCTTCCTCTCTTTCTTTTTTCCCATTAATGTACCCTTCCAAGACAGTCTTATCTACATTAATATTAATCACCAAAAATAATAATAATTATTATTTTGATGACTTGGTCTGATAACTACTCTGAATGCAGTCCCAGAAGAGAATCATGATGATAATAATGGTGATGATGGTTTGGTTATATATTTTCAACCATATGATTTCACTGAAACTCTGTAACTGTGATGTTTTCACTAATCTCTTTTTGCTGATCTCCATTCCAGTCCATTGTCTCTGATTTTCTATGAACTTCTGTTAGCCTCCTACGAGTCCTTGTGGCATTAGTTTTACTTTTTTGTCATTATCCTGCATTTTTATTTCTTGCTAGTGTTAAATTTCTGAGAATGGCTGACCCATCTCCCTTTATCTGGTTTGGATAATGAACCGGCTTGTCTCAGCACTTTTGTATGAGCTGTCATTATTTACCTGGGTTGACCGGAGAGCGGTGTTGTAGGTCATGAACCCGCAACCTTTCAGGAAAGAAGAGAGGTCATTATTGACCAAGCCAGCTCATTCGTCCTTCGGATTCATTTCGGTCTGAAGTTTGAACATTAAGGAAAGGTAAAGGTATGAGTTGCGAACTGGCGCCACTCGGTCTGTTGACCAGAAACTGCTGATTAGCGTCACCGTCAGCATGAACTCTGTAGCTAGTGGCGTTATTCCTCTTCCTTCACCTGCACTTCATGAAATGTCATTTATGCCATTATGTGCACGTGTTGTGATATGAAGTATATAGGGGAGCCTGGTTTACACTTAGGAGATCGTTTTCATCAACACCTTAATGATATTTCAAAGAGGGCATGGACACCAGTGACAAAACACTTCTGCTAAAGAAACCACAGTGGGAAACGGGACATTTCTGTTAGTGCAATCCGTTCCCGTTCTTCTGATGTACGATCTCGGGAGGCTCCAGAACAGCGCCTTATTTTCCAGGCTGGCTGTCTCCACCCAGTTGGAATTAGCAGCTTCCTTCAAACTTCTTTAGATTTTCACCTATTTTCTGCCATTTATACTCTACTTTCTTGTCTTAGCCCAATGCATTTCACTGCAGATTTTCATTCATTAGTTTTAGTGTTATCTCCCAACGCCCCCCCCCCCCCCCCCCCAAACCCCCTTCCTCTCTACCAGCTATTTATTACCTCCTGGTCTCTTTTCTGCACCAACCCCAACCCTCCCCCCCATTGTTCTCACCCTTTCACCGCTGCTGACACATCCGATTGGTTGAAGTTGTTTTCTTTTGTGGTCTCCTAACCTTGTATACATTGGTGTATTCTGTATTAGGAGGGATGCCACAAAGCCAAGCTTTTCATTTTTCTTCTTTTTGTTTATGTGTTGTGTTTGTTTTTGTATATAAATCCTTGAAACAGGCTGACACTGAAATATTGGGTGTTGTATGTTTTATTGTTGCTTGTGGAGAGGAGCAAACAGAACCACAAAAATAAGATTTTTAAGGGCATGCATCTTTCCCATAGCAACATATGCCTGTGAGACCTGGACACTTAACAAAACAGCTGAGAAACACATAAATGCCTGTGAATGTAAATGCTACAGAAGAGTTCTCCAAATATCGTGGACACAAAAAAGAACAAATATATCTATACTACAAGAGCTTAATATTGAAGAAGGCTGGCTAGTGAAGAGGATTAAAGAGAAAAAACTGAATATTTTGGACACATTAAACATCATGATAATTTAGAGAAGACCGTATTGGAAGGATACATAATGGGAAAAAGAAAAAGAGGAAGACCAAGACGAAGATGGCTGCAAGACATCGTTGACGATCTGGAAATGGATGCAGCAGCAGCAGGCCATCTTGCTCACAACCGAGAGGCCTACAGGAGTGCTGTTTGGGAGGCAAAGTTCCGCAAGGGACATGCAAATGAATGAATGAATGAATGTTTTATTGAAGAAGACTGGCTAGTAAAGAGGATTAAACAAAGAAAACTTAAATATTTTGAACACATTATACGTCATGATAATTTAGAGAAGACCATCTTGGAAGGGTACATAATGGGAAAAAGAAAGAGAGGAAGACCAAAGCAAAGTTGGCTACAATACACCGTTGATAATCTGCAGATGGATGCATCAGCAGCAGGGTATCTTGCTTACAACCGAGAGGCCTGCAGGAGAGCTGTTAGAGAGGCAAAGTTTTGCAAGGGACATGCAAATGAATGAATGAATGTTATTCATTTATACATTCTGATCTTACTTTCATACTTTCTGCCATTTGTGCTTGTCCTCTTTCCTCACTCCCTCTGCCACTTTGTAAAACGGCACCATTCACCTCTATCTTCCCATATTACTAGAGACAGTTTCACCTCAGCCATTATCTGTTTTTTTTAAATCTGTCTCTTCCTTCTCAGAGCATTAACCCTGGTACTGATTTTTTTCCCTCAACATTAAGGAAGAATTATCCTAACTGGCCATTCACACACATAACAGCTGTCTTTTTTTAACTCCTAACCTACCCTGATCAGTTGAAACAGTGTTTAAATAAATTAAAATGCAGCCATATGGTTTTGTTCCCTGGTCACTTCATAATTTTAAACTGCTATAAATGCAACAGCTGGACGTAGCATGATTTTCTGTTAAAATAACACAGTAGTAGTTTTTTATTACAATAAATGTTTGTGTGGCTGGAGTGTTGTTATGTAGGTTAATATGACAGAAATTTCAAGTAATTTGCACAAGAAATTTGCTAGTCGTATCTGGACAAGTTTTGATGTACGAGATTGTTATGAGTGAAAGACTGGCGGTGTTTCTTTGAGCTTGTCACATTGGCTTTACCATAATTATTAACCATCCAAATCATTCTGTTTACTGTTGTATATGTGTTTATCAGTGTATAATATATTCATTTTTTCTTCATGTAATCATGATTTATGTTGTTTTCTTCCTGTTTTCAATGTTGTCCTTGCTTCTGCAACTGTGATGTGCTTGTAAAGTATCCAAGAAAATTGCTGGCATTTGAGGTAAGTGATACGATATAAATATTGAAACATTGTAGAAACATTACCATATCATGTCATGTAGCAGTGGTTCACAAACTTTATTGGGTGAACCCTAAACAAACAGTAATATGTAACCCATGAAGAAAGATATGTTAAATAATATTGAAACTTTGGCAAAAGTTGTTGATATACAGGATGAACATGAAAAACCACTAGTTGGATTTACGTGTTTGGACATATGAGGCAGGCTGGTTTTTTTTGTTGTTTTTTTTTGTGGTCTGCCCTAAAGTGTTTCCTTGCTTTTGTCATGATGTAACCATGCTCATACTTGGCACATTGATTCTCCAGGGTATATCTCTAGGTCCCATAGCATTTGCATGTAACAGGGATGTGAAAAGTGTTAGTGCCTTCGCATTTCTAGGCCACTACAGTATTTGAGGTAGGGGATGTCAGCACCTTGTCCTCACTGCTTGAATTTTCCTAGGGAAGCCTCAGGTGCCCTTTTTTTTTTATATTTAGTTGACGTCTGGAAAAAAAAAATTTCTGCCTGAGCACATACTCAAGCCAGGGGCCTTCTGATCAGCAGGTGAGTGCACAGAGCACTACATCACTGCAGCTGGGGGTATATAGAACGCAGAATTCTACTGCACACGCTGTTCAATTTGTTTGAATTAGTCACAACATTTCATTGAACGGTAGGAAGTTTGGTTATTGTCATTTTAATATTTATGTTAAAAAATGTAAAGTGCTAGGATTTCACTAAAATCATGTACATTTTTTTTTAACTTGTAATATTTTTTTCTTGACATTTTCATAACATCTTCTTGAAATGAGCTCTGTGACTCTGATTTGAGTCATGGCTGGACGTTGGTAACTACTGCCACATAGCTGTCACCGGAGGTGGGGCACGGTGTCAGTGCCCATGTTTTCATTGACCTTACATCACGCCAGCGGGTCCAGGTCCCGGTGATGTGGTCAGCATTGTGTGTAGGTGAGTGGGGTGGTGCAGCAGCTGGTCCTGAGCCACCATATTAACTGTTGCAATACTCGGGGTACCCAAATATCATGGAAGAAAGCTGTAAATAGTACCTATGTAAGGTCCGCCCAGGTTAAAGACAGCATGTGTAAAGAGAACATGAGTGTAGGTATAATGGGAAGTGTATGAATGGAAGTGAACAATGAATAAAAAAAAAAGAAAAGAAGTTAAGATCTGTAGAGGACTGTAGTTGTCTCTCTAACCCCCTTTACTGGCCCACTCTGCAAACAAAAAAGTACTGAAGCAATCTTGCATTCCTTGATTACTGCTAAATCAGATGTCTTGATTGTTACACATTCCCCCCCCCCCCCTCTCTCTCTCTCTCACTCTCGGTCTCCTGTTCACAGAAGATAGAGTTGCTCAAGCTGGCATTTGATAGTAATTATGCCAGGGTTTTAGCAACTTCTGGCCATTTAAAAAAAATTTCATTGTAGTTGTCTGTTTTATTTGTACAGGTAGATAGAGATGTATGGTACAGTCTTACAAAGTGATGGAGTGAGAAAAGTGAGAAAACACAAATAATGAAAAACATACAACATCCATTAATTTAGTGTGAGCCTTTTTCAAGGATTACATACAAAAACAAACACAACATAAAAGAAGAATGAAAATGAAAAACTTAGCTTTGTGGCATTCCACAAAGCTTTTTTCATTTTCATTTTTCTTCTTTTGTTTTATGTTGTGTTTGTTTTTGTATGTAATCCTTGAAAAAGGCTCACGCCGAAATATTGGATGTTGTATGTTTTTCATTATTTGTGTTTTCTCACTTTTCTCACTCCCTCTATTGCTTTATAAAACTACTGTACACCTCTATCTACCTGTATTACTAGAATCAGTTTTGTCTAGTTTAGAAGTGGTAATTTAAAATTGGCAGAGAACGAGGAAGATGGATTGATACACGAAGTTTGGTATTAGAGTATTCAAAAAGGCCTTTGGGTGCTCTTTTTTTTTATCTCAGGCAAAACCTATCTGTCAAAGCTACCTCTTTACGTCAGGTTGGCTGAAGGTGAAGACGCTGTCTGTTTTGGGAATCAGCAACCCATAGCTGACATACTGACGTCGGGGTTGGTAAACCATAGCTGACATACTGACATTGGGGTTGGTAAACCATAGCTGACATACTGACATTGGGGTTGGTAAACCATAGCTGACATACTGACATTGGAGTTTGTAAACCATAGCTGACATACTGACATTGGGGTTGGTAAACCATAGCTGACATACTGACATCAGGGTTGGTAAACCATAGCTGACATACCGACATCAGGGTTGGTAAATCATAGCTGACTGAGACCCTGTCCCACATCTCTGTTGGTACCCCCAGTAACAGGCCTAGCCTGGATAAGGGGGCGGGGATCAGTATCATTCCCCTGTGGTGGTGGAGCCTGCTAAAGAAGCACTGCACATGACCTACTTTTTAAGCTGCACTCGGGGACTGAAAAAGTAACTGCCATGACCCGCTCCCAAGCTGACACAACACTGTGCTTCAACACCTTCACAGCATTGGCCGGAAAGAACATCATCTTGCAGTTTCAGGGAGATAGAAGACAAGACAAGACATCAGGTTAGCTAACAAATCCAGCAAAGAATCGGGGAAAAAAAAGGCAGACTGATTGGTCAGTTTCTCTATGGTCATGATTGGTGAATCCATTATGGTGTAGAGAGGATGAGGCATCAATGTCCGTATTTTCCTTGATCTGTTCTGTGCTGCTGAGGAATATATATATATATGAGGTATAGTTTTAGTATTTTCTTGAAATGTTCAGTGTTATTGAGACATATAAGGGATATGGTGTAAGTGCCTGTATATTTCTTGACATTTTGGTGAATAAAAGGACAACTTAATAGGTGTCCTGGCTCTCTGTCTTCCTTTATCACCTGGAGTGATCTACTTCTGCAGCAGGTTTGAATGGAGTATCTTGTTATAAATAAATAAAAAAAAAAAAAAAAATCAAACCTCCATGCAGCAACAATGTCATTGATGCAGTCAGGCAAATCTGTATGTGTTCTAGCCCCCTCCCCAGAAGAGAGAATCTCGCCATGGTAAGAATCCTTGCCTGTGTTTAAAAATATTCAACATCTTTGAAGTGCTGATTGTGTTTTATGCTTTTTTGTCGTAGGCTAAAGAGAATGAGTACCAAGCTGCTACATTACTGCAGCAGGTCATCAGAGGAAGAGCCATTCAGAGCATGGTAAGGTTTTTCCTCGGTCGTCCCATTCTTGTCCATTCTCTTCATGTTTTTTCTTGTTCCGTTGCCCTGAAGCTGTGAGCGAGATGTTCTGTCGCAGCCAGTTTGATGAAGGTTTTCAAGCAGATCATCGTGCCATATGCAGAGTGGATATGGCACCAGGAATTGAGCTAAAAAAAGCAGGAAAAGGTGCAGATCTTCTTTAGCAGACTACGCTTCCATAGCAATCCCTGCTTGATTAGCCGGGCTAAAGCCTATTAGTGGAGGTGGGGGGGGGGGTCTCAGCATAGAGCTGCGATGGGATCTTTGTCAACTGTGGTTCATCAACCCTGACTCAGCCAGTCTTTTATGGGTGCTGACCACTACCGCGGGCCACGGCCGTCTTAAAGTATCGGGGGCCCCTAGGCAAAGTAATAATAAAATAACAAAATAAGCCGCCTGCATCCACCCACGCATGCACACACAGCACACCCACCATATACATTTATATGCATAGATTTCAATGGGCTGGTTGGACCCTCCCCCCCCCCATGTACTTTGAGCCCCTGGGCAGTGCCCAGGTGGGCCCATGTGTTAAGATGGCCCTGTCTCAGGCTCCCTCTCTACTCCTTTCATGTTTCTCATCTTCCTCTTCTTTTCTGTATAAACTGGTTCATTAATTACCTCCTTGCAACAACTGCAAACTTCATTTCTCTGTAGCAGGCAAAGGTCCCTGTAGAATCAGGTATTTGAGTTGGATAGGGACTGGATTGTGGTGGTTTTGTTTTAGTTCCCATGGTGCACCAGACAAAAGGGGTTCCCAGAAGACTCCCACCACTGTAGGGAAACATACTGATTGGCACTTCTCTTACTGTATGAAATAATGCAGTAGCTTGTTGTCATATACATTGTGGGTAGGTCCTGCCTTTTCATGACTTGTCCAGTGAATGTTATTGTGTGGTTTTTTTTGTGTGTGTTTTTTTTTAAAAATCTTTTTGAAACATTTTTACTCTCGGGATACTGAACAGTACCCTTGACACAGGAACATTATTTGTTATCATTCATCATTCAGTGTTTTTACTTGCAACTGTGGGAAGGAAAATTGTGTGCTTGCATTTCTTGTTTTTTTACTGGTTTTGTCAGGCGTAGTTGATCTTGATGGGAGAGGTGGGGGGTTGCGTTAAGTGGATTTGGGGTCATATGTTCAGTTCAGGTGTTGGAGGCTGCAAACTCCAATCCCACCAGAAGTGGCATGGATTTTTTGGTCAGAAATCCCTGCAGAAATAAAATTACCCTGGTCTCTAGTTAGTGTGACCAAACATCTGTGTATGCTAAAAGATCCCATGGTAATTGGAAATCATGAAAAGAATGGGCCAGACGGCCACTGCCCAGGCTAGATCGTAGGAAATCTACCACGGAAATAGGAAAATTTGGAGTGTCTATGCTGCCTGTGATACCTGCTCTGAGATGGTAACTGGAACGAGGAAGCTGACCAGATGTGTGATTGTCCTGATTTCATTGAAGCTATTTGTTTGAAAAACAAACAACGGCAATCTTAGGTGTCTAAGGCACTCTCAGTTTTATCCTAACAAAACCATATCTTTCTCTTTGCGTTTTCTTTTTAACCTCCAGAAATATTTGTTTTCTTATTGGCCGTAGCTTTAGGATGAATGATAATATGGATTATAATGCAAAACTTGATTCCATTAAATTAAGTGGGACTCATCAGAGTAACAGTTAGTGAGACCAAAACATGAAGTTTCTTAGGCTTGACTGCCATGTGGTACTTACATGCTGCAGGTTTAGAAGAGGATTAGTTGGTGTTTTCTGCGTCTCATACACTGTAATTGATACGTGCTCCTTTGTTTAAAATGTTCATTGTTGATGACGGGGAGGCACAAAACATAAGTGACATGGCCTCTCGGACAGATAGTAGCGGGTCTTGTTACTATGACAACCACCCTTGAATCATTAACCCTTTTTGCTGCCATGGATGTGTTTAGATGTTCTGCTGGACCACTGCTAATGACGTCTCTACGTATTTCAAGATTATCAGGGCTTCAGCTCCTAATGATGTATTAACACGTTTGGCCTTTTACTAGTTGCTGTTGTAAACTGCTGTGACAAAGGAGGGATCGCGGTAGCTATTTTTAGTTATATGTGACCTAGTTTCAAAAAGCGGGGCTTGTCATCAAGGTGGTGTCGGTGAAGCAAAAAAGAGGGGTTATCAGAGCTGTACATGTGCTTGTTGTGTTCCAGCCTTCATCTTATGTCATGCATTACTCCGGTAGTTATGGTTGTAAAGTTATAAAATATTTTTTATTATAGCCGGAAAACAAATTTATGTAGGAGCTCTTAAGCTTTCTGACTAAGGGCAGCAGTGAAGACAAAATTAAAATATGTTGTTCTAACAGTGAAAAAAGATAATATGAGTCAGAGTGCATATGCCCAGCCATGAACATTGACTGAATGGCAGAAGGAAAAGTTGGAAATGAATGAATTATTTGTTGAAAACTTCTTTGGTTCGGTCACCTTCATTAGATGGAATTGTGTCCTGGGACAGTTTTTTGTGTGTTTTGTTGTTGCTTTTGAGAACGTTGCAACAGCACTGATTGACATTTCAGAGACATTTCCCATCAACAGAACCGTTAACATGGAAGGAAAAGGGCCCATTCAGAAGATGTGCAAAAATAAAAGGCAACAGGAAACGAGATATGTGCCCGAAGACTGCAATGTTTATTACGTCAGTTATGAAACATTTCATGTACAAAAACGTAATTGAAATTAAATTTTATGTAAAGATCATTCACTGAAGAAGTTTTGGTCATCAAGAAGACAAAAAGGTAAATAGATGTGACATGAATAGGGAAATATAATCACAAAGAGTTGCGGTAAATCTAAGATTTTCAGACCACACAAGAAAGAACTCAACATGTGAGGGGAAAGAACGTAAGTGGATACATGCAGTGCGGTGAGTCGCAGCATGTGAGGTGAGCATAGCAGTGAAAGGGTTCATGCTCCTCACTAATGCTGCAGAGTTCATACACTTGTCCTGATGGGCTGATGGTTAATTTTAATATATGAAGTGAAGTAGTGCATTCACATTAAGCTGAACTTAATATACTTCCATAGAATTAAAAAAAAGAATGAGGAAAGGAACTATAATCTTGAAAATCTAGGAATTAGCATCATCGCACTCAGGGCACATCCGTACATGCTGTGTACTCTGTTTCAGTAACCACCAAAAAGTATGAATACTAATTGTGGGAGTCAGCTTTCAGTTTTGGCACCCTAGTATTCTACAAGTCAGTCATCTTCCTCTTACTCCCTCCCTCCCCCCCCCCCCCCCATACATCTGTCCTTCATCCTCTATAGTATACATTATCAACATATGCCCTTTCCTCCTCCTGCACCAATTCCTCTGCCACAAACTTCAGTAACTCCGTCCTGTCCACAGGAATCATAGCTGTTGTGATAGCATTATGGGTAATGTAGTTGGCTGCCTCATTGCCTCTCACTCGTGCAAGCCCTGAGCAATATATTCACGTCAGCCGTATCCACATCGGATAATCACATTCTTGTCACACTGTAGAGGCATTTATGGGATATGGTGTTAGTTCTCACATTTTTCTTGACCTAATTGGTATCTTGCCTGACTGCATTTTACTGGCCCAGCTCTAGAAGAAACCAGGTCCCCATTTCTACAGCTGTGTAACTGGGAATTCTCTGACCCAGCTCTTAGAAGAAACCAGGTACTCATTTCTACAGCTGTGTAACTGGGAATTCTCTGACCCAGCTCTTAGAAGAAACCAGGTACTCATTTCTACAGCTGTGTAACTGGGAATTCTCTGACCCAGCTCTTAGAAGAAACCAAGTACTCATTTCTACAGCTGTGTAACTGGGAATTCTCTGACCCAGCTCTTAGAAGAAACCAGGTACTCATTTCTACAGCTGTGTAACTGGGAATTCTCTGACCCAGCTCTTAGAAGAAACCAGGTCCCCATTTCTACAGCTGTGTAACTGGGAACTCTCTGGCCCAGCTTTAGAAGAAACCAGGTACTCATTTCTATAACTGTGTAACTGGGAATTCTCTGACCAGATCTTGGAACCACCAGCCTTCACATGAGAGATGGGTGACAGAATAAAAGTAGAAGAGAAAATAGAAGAGAAATTTGAATTGAGAACAAATTGAAATGATAGGACAAGTGAGAAAGAGATTTAGATATTTACTTCACAGTTATCTCCCTGCAGATGTTCAATGGCAAAGAAGAACGGCGGGAGCTCATTCAGGAAATAAAGACGACCTACGCTCTTCAGGAGATGGAAATTAAAATGAGGGAGTTTCACAAGTGTAAGACCCTAAGTTTACAGGATGCCAGGGATAAACATGAACATATGGTGAGTTTTTTTTTGTGGAAGGGACTAAAGATGATTGTGTTAGAGCAGTGATTCCCAAACTTTTTTTCAGGGTGCCACCCCCCTCCCCCCTTGCTTCCTGGACCACATCCATAAGGCTGGTCCCAAAACTGTGTTTTTTTTTTTGTTTGGTTCTGATATTGCCTCCTGCTTCTTATACACGTACCACTCCCTGAATCTTCTTGAAACCCTTGGAAAGACATTACTGCCTGTTTTGGGGATCACTGTGTTAAGAGTTACCAGGACCAGCAGAAAGATCTTAATCTCATTTCTGAGATAACAAATGTTATTCATGGTAATAAAAGTAGTTGCTTTTTTTTTGGGGGGCTTGGCAACAGCGGCAGGTCTCTGCACAAGGGGCTTGTATTTCGAGTCCATGGCGCTGTAATCCACTGCCCAGCCAAGACAGGTGCTTGTGTCTGAACACGTCCACTGACTTGGCTGAAAAGGGATTCAGAACTGTGCAGTTTCATGTAGAGGAGAAGAAGAAGAAGAATACATGACATCACTTTTTTTTTTTTTTTTTCAAAGAGTGATGAATATGACACGCAGATTTTTCCCTCTGTCTGTCAATTTTTTTTTTCCTGACTGGTCTCTCATGGCGAAGGTCGGAGGGGTTTGAAATCTGGTTGGAGGCACCCCAGTCACCCAGCTGTAGAAATGGGTACCCACTTCTTCTGGAGTTGGGGAAGGAAGGGCGGCCAGGCATGATACTGACCATATCACCCTCTAGTGTGCTGACACGTCAGGGAAAATATGGGCACTAACACCATATCCCTATGTGCCTCTAAGGCATGACAGGGTTACCTTTACCTTTACCCTTACAAATGCAAAACAATGCCAGAATATGCATTTAATGAGCAGTATAATCAAATATGAAATTTAAAAAAAAAATTGTGCTTAACTTATCAACACATTCAACAGCCTTTCTCGTCTCACAGCGTTCTCCACAAGGCCAAGAAAATATTTTTAAAATGCCATTAGTTTTTTCCAGTTAAAACACAAGACACACACATGCATCCTTTCTTATAGATCCTTTACCATCAGTTGCCAGCCACTGACATATTGAAGCTTAATTCATGCAGTCTAATTTTCTTCATGTTCTTGCATGTTAATTACATAGTACAGATAAAATTGCTGCAGGTTAACAGAGCTGTCATGATGTTTCTTAAGTATGTGCTGATTTGCTGGTCAAGTCAGTGGAGCTGAGAAAGAAGAAAAAAATTCTTGATTATCACAGTGAGACTGTACACTTTCTGAGCTGTTGGGAGAGGGGGAGGGTCACAGCTGCAGACAAGACATGTGTCCATCCATTCCTCTCTGTTCTTAAATCTTCTTCATGCCAGTTGTCAATTCCAAGAGCATGTACATCTTCTTCTAGGTTGGCTCACCATCGTTGTCTAGGTCTACCTCTTGGTCTGTCCCTTTTAAAGATAGATAGAGGTGTGTGGTGCAGTTTGACAAGGCAGCAGAAGGAATGAGTAAGTGAGAAAAAATGAATAAGAAAGTATGAAAGTAAGATGAGAATGTATAAATGAAAAACATACAACATACAATGTTTTGGTGTGAGTCCTTTTCGAGGATTACATACACAAACAAGACAAAACATAATTAAATGGAAAACTTATCTTAGTTGCATCCTCCAGAAAGTAGGAAACACAAGAATGTGTGTCCCATAAACGAGGGATAGAGATCATTGGGGGGGGGGGGGCACAAAGAAAAGCAGATGAAGCCAATTGGAGAGAAGAGGCAGAGATTGGCTTCATCTGGTTTTCTTTGTGGCCCCCCCCCCCAATTGGTCTTTATGCCTCGTCTATGGGACACATATTCTTGTGTTTCCTACTTTCTGGAGGATGCCACTAAGATAAGTTTTCTGTTTAGTTATATGTTTTGTCTTGTTTGTGTATGTAATCTTCGAAAAAGGACTCACGCTGAAATATTGGCTGTTATATGTTTTTCATTTATACATTCTCATCTTACTCTCATACTTTCTATTCATTTTTTTTTCACTTAATCATTCCTTCTGCTGCCCTGTAAAACTGCACCATACACTTCTGTTTACCTTAATTATTTTTACTGCAGTCGCCATCCCCTTTTGTCTGTCCCCTTTCATCATTTCTGTATGGGCCATCTTTTACCTATGGGTAAAAATAATGTTTGGAAAGTGGTATTGATAATTTCCAGGTGTTTATGGAGAGTCAGTCAACCAATTATTTTGTTTCTATGCCTCTTGTTTCACTGCTCTCCTTTTACAAAATGTCAGACAATTTTTACAAAATAAAATTGCTGTTCCATTGTTTCTGTGAACTTTGTTAACACCTGATTAAGGAAGATCCTTCAGATTAGATGACCAGATAACATCAGCAACGAAGAGCTATGGCAGAGAACAAACCAACCCACAGTGAAAGAAAATGATAATGAAAAGACGTTAGAAATGAGTAAAGCACATACGCTTCGTAAGACTACAAACATAACCGAACAAGCTTCCACCCGGAGTCTCCAGGGAAAAAGGAAACGAGGAATACCTAAAAACACCTGGTAAAGGAGTCTTGAAATAGCGATCAGAAAAGATCAGCTGCACCTGGAGACGGATAGAAGAAACAGGTCAGGACAGAAATAAATGGACAGCCCTCGTTGATGGCTTATGTCCAAGATAGGGATAAAGAAGACAAGAGAAAGAGATTATTATCTCTGTGAACTTTCTGTTCAGATGTCTATAAATAGTTTCACGGAGATGGAATCATGTGAGCTGATAGTAAACCATCTGTTCAGTTATGAGGTTGTATAATTGTGACCCTTTGTGATTGATCTCTGGTGAATTGATATTTTCCCAAGGAATCATTGGTGGGTGAATCTATAGCTGCACTTGAAGGCAAAAGTCTTGGAGAAATGTTTGACTTCCTCAGCAGTGAGCTGGTGCGTTTGGAGGAGGAGCGTAGAGTCCATGCTTTTGCTATGTTGGCAGAGAGGACAAGGAGGATGAAGGAGGCAAGAGAGAGTGGAAGGAGGCAGTTCGAGATTCGGAGACGCAGAGAGGAGGATGAGATTTTCAAACAGGTTAGTGAAGTTTTTTTATTTGTTTTTGTGGAACAGAATGTGGTGTGCCAGATTTGCACGATGAAAGTTTGAACTAAATACTTGCAAATTATTGATTTTAATTTGAATATAAAAGTATTGGTAAAATACCAGTTTTACAGAATATTTTGATGTTGTACAATAGACTCTTTGTACTACTAAGTAAAAATTCATGAACTAATGCTTGAGGAGGATTTAAACATTAAATGGCAGTATAAGTTTGGAAAGGAGGTGATCTGAGAAAGAGCAGGACAGAAAGCCTATGAACCTGCAAATTATGTTTAGGAAATGGAAGTGGATTGGCCACACACAGAAGAAACCTGATACCAGCATAACAAGACAATCACTGATGTGGAATCCTCTTGGAAATAGAAATTGAGGGAGACCTAGAAATAATGGGAGAGGGTAAATTATGATTGTGCTCAGTAATAAGGAAGTGCACTAGAAGGATCTCAGGAATTTTGGCTAGGTATTAAATGAAATACAGTGGATGTTGTGATTCTACTGCCAGGTAGTCGGGGGGTGGGGGTGTGGGGGTGGGGTGAACAAGGAGCCAACCCGCAGTGGTTGAACTTGATATAAGATGTACTCTGGTAGCAGAAGAAAAGGTCAACTCCACACCCTACTCAAGCTTTGCACTTGTTGTCATGATTTTCATTATGAGCTAAAGGTACCATAAATTCATGCCACAGTTACTTCAGAGTGAGAGTAACAGAGTCGAACATAAAAGGTTGTGTATACATGACCTGCTGCCTGTTCCCTTAGGTCTGCTCAGCTTAAAAAAAATGGGTACCTGACACAAAGTATTAGGGAAGAGTCCTGGAAAATGTAGCATATCTGCTCTGCAAGATGAAGTGTGCTGAATTTCACAGATTTAGCAGAAAGCAAAACAGTGAGATCAGCATACAGTAAAGTGTTAAGGGCACATTTTGTATGCTTAGCTATTAAAAAATTACAAAGTACTTTTCAGGGCTAACCATCCAACACTGTATTCTGTCACTTTAATGGATTTCACAGCATTTAACTGTAAGAGAATTAATGTAAAACCTGGATGTTTCGATGTGCTTGTTCTTCATTATATTTGGACATCAGCTTGGCCGTGAATAAAACTTTGCCGTCTCTTTCTAGAGATTTGATGTTTGTTCCCAAATAATTTTTGCTTCCATGCAAAGTTCTATTCTAGAATCTTTGTTATACTTTTTCATAGTCTAGATTGGGACAGAACTTTGCCATAGTCCAGATAGGGACAGAACTTTTCCATAGTCCAGACTGGGACAGTACTTTAGTCAAGAGTTCAGCCTGGGACAGTACTTTAGTCAAGAGTTCAGACTGGGGCAGGACTTTAGTCAAGAGTTCAGATTAGCACAACACAGAGAAAGAAAAAAATAGCGTGAACATCCATGAGTCAGGAAAATACAACAGATGATATAGAAAATAGATGTAGGAGTCATGAATGCAGCATTGTGCATGAAAGAATGATATTTAAATAATGATAGAATGTCAAGGTTGGAAGTGAATACTATCTGGTCTTGATGACCAGGACAGGTGAAATTATTAATTCCTTATCTGTAGTTAAATCAACACAACAATCAAAACAGTAAGATAATGTTTTATCTCACAATGCCACATTCATGAAACTTAGTTAACTTTCTTAACATTAACCTCATACATTACAAGCTGTGTCCAGTAAGTAATGAGACTGATTCCATAAAATTCAAATTGTTCAAGATATGCTTACATATACTTAAAATTCCTCGAAATAACATCCTTGAGCATCAGTAAACCTTTGCCAGTGGTTCTGCCATGCGTTGTAGCTCACCTGGAAGTCCTGAACAGGGATCTCCTTCAAAGCACTCATCATGGCAGCTTGCATGTCATTAACAGTCCCAAAATGGTGGCCTTTCATGCTTGATTTGAGCTGGGGAAACTAAAAGAAGTCAGCCGGGGCCAAGTTTGGTTAGCACAGCATTGCCATGGTTTGTTTCGCCAGAAATACTCTCACTAGCAGCGATGCATGGCTCGGGCTTTGTTGTGGTGAAGAAACCAGGTGTTGGCGATCTCTGGGCTGAAACATACAACTCTGTTCTTCAGCCATTTAAGTACTTCCATGTAAAATGTTGCGTTGACCATTTGTCCAAGTGGTACGAACTCCTTATGGACAATACTTTTAGAGTTAAAAAAAACAATGAGCATTGATTTCATCTTCGGTTTGCACATTTAATGGGCACCCTGTGCTTTGTTCATCCTCGATACTCGCTCTTCCTTCATTGAACATCATCTTGTGCCACCAAAACACTTGTGCTTTCAATAAAGCATCCTTCCTGTGGGCTTTCTGTTATCATAGCAAGCATCTCAGTCACGGATTTTTCAAGTTTAACATAAAACTTTATCGCTGCTCAACATCCTTTGCATTCTGACCATTACATGATGCTTAAACAGCTGTCAACTTTGCAAGCGATCTGCACTCAGCAAAAGCTCAGACCCAGATGATGAGATATTGACCTTTTACCTAATATCCACCACTAACCTTCAGGCCCAGAGAATTTCCCCCCATCCCCCCTCCCCCAGCCCTTCTGATTGGCTGAATAAAATAAGTCTCATTACTTACCAGACACACCTTGCCATGTTTTCCATGCTGAAATCATTCATTCATTCATTAGCATGTCTCTTGCAGAGCTTTGCTTCCTATCAGCTCTCTTGAAGGCCTCTCAGTTATAAACAAGATGTCCTGCCGCCGATGCATCCATTCGCAAATCATCAATAATGTCTTGCAGCCATCTTTGCCTTGGTCTTCCTCTCTTTCTTTTTCCCCACTGTGTACCCTTCCAAGACTGTCTTCTCCAAACTCTCATGATCTTTAGTATGTCAAAAATATTTAAGTTTTCTCTGTTTAATCCTCTTTACTAACTAATCTTCTTCAGTATTAAGTTCTTGTAGTATGGATATATTTGTTATTTTTTGTGTCCATGATATTTGAAGGACTCTTCTGTAGCATTTACATTCAAAGGCACTGATTTGATTTTCAGCATGCCCTTAAAATTCTGATTTTTGTAAAATCATTAGCTCTGTACATTATAGGGGGCCAAACTGGTTTCAACCAGTATTAGACCCGAATAATATTTGGGTTGGTACTGTGCTGCCATCTAGTGAATGAAATGAGGTCGGGCTTCTAAAAATAATTATCTGAACTCCTTAATAAGATGTTTGACAATTTTTTTTCACTTCACCATGAACTTAACCCTAATCAGGTTAATGAAGAACAGACACATGTCTTCAGACTTTAACAAGGATTTAGGAGAGTTAATTGTCTCATCTTCAGCTGCTCAAGATCCACCAAATGACTGTGGATAGTTACCTTGAAAGTATCATTACGGCGTCTGTTGATAAAATTTCTGACGATCAGGCCAAGAGAGAAGTAGAGAAGCAGCTGCAGGCCATTAATGAAGTGGCTTACAAAATAGAAGGCAGGTGAGACTGACGTTAGTTTTCATCATCTGGTCTTTCTTTGCCCCCAGAAGGTATGACCCTGAATCTTCTTCTAAAGGTGTGACTGGAGATTTGGTTGTAGCATTTTTCCTTTCAGTCATGTAGAGGATCAAGAAGTAGATTTATGCTTCACACAGAAGACTCGAGAAGTAGATTTATGCCTCGCATAGAAGACTCAAGAAGTAGATTTATCCCTCACATAGAAGACTCGAGAAGTAGATTCATGTCTCACATAGAAGACTCGAGATGCAGATTTTTGTTTCACATAGAAGACTCGAGATATTGATTTATGTCTTACATAGAAGACTCGAGATATTGATTTATGTCTTACATAGAAGACTCAGGAAGTAGATTTATGCCTCATATAGAAGACTCGAGATGTAGATTTATGTCTTACATAGAAGACTCGAGATGCAGATTTATGTCTTACATAGAAGACTCAGGAAGTAGATTTATGCCTCATATAGAAGACTCGAGATGTAGATTTATGTCTTACATAGAAGACTCGAGATGTAGATTTATGTCTTACATAGAAGACTCAGAAAGTAGATTTATGCCTCATATAGAAGACTCGAGATGTAGATTTATGCCTCACATCGAAGACTCAGGAAGTAGATTTATGCCTCACATAGAAGACTCAGGAAGTAGATTTATGCCTCACATAGAAAACTCAGGAAGTAGATTTATGTCTCACATAGAAGATTAGATTTATACCTCACTTAGAAGACTCAAAAGGCAGAGTTATGCTAGTGCTCTTTACAACAGTGGTTCTCAAAGAGTTTGCTCCTTGGGAGAGTAGGAATGGAAAATTCAAAGGGCAGTGAGGAGAATTAAGTAAAAAAGTTCTGCTAGAAGGGATAAAAGAGAATACATGGACAATATAGCAAAAGAGGCAGAGAAAGCAGCAAAAACAGGAGACAGCAAAACTTTATATAACATACAAAAGAGGCTAACAGTACTATTACATCTAAAGAAGGAACAATCCTTACCAAAACTGGAACCCTATTATCATGAAGTAAAGACCAAAAGCAAAGATGGGCTGAACACTTCCAAGAAATACTTAATCAACCACACCCAAAAGAATTGTTAAACCTTGAAACTGACTTACCAACCCCACAACTAAATGTCAACCTAGATGAAGTTACATTGCATGAAATTGAAATAGCAGTGAATTTAATGGCTAACAACAAACCTGCAGGTGAAGATGAAATAACGCCTGAAATGTTAAAAGCTATCAATAGTGACAACATAAGACAACTGCAGAGAATGTTTAATAAGATTTGGAAAGAAGAAAAGGTCCCCTCTAAATGGAAAAAAGGAATCATTGTTAAAATACCATAAAAAGACAGCCTTAGCAACTGCAACCGTTAGAGAGGAGTAACCTTAATATCAAAAGTATTTTGCAAGGTCATTTTAAATAGACTTAAAGATATAATGCAATGAAAGAAGAGCAGCTAGGATTTCGAAAAGGGAGAAGCTGTCTAGACCAGATCTTTACTCTTAAGAATAATACTTGAAAAACATATTGAAAAGCAGAAACCATTAATATTGAACTTCATAGACTTTAAAAAGACATTTGATAGCATACACAGAGATTCATTGTGGAGAATTTTAAGTCTATATGGAATACCATCTACAATTGTCAACATCATTGAGGACTTCTACAATGGATATGTTTGTGCAGTCAAGACAGAAGAGTGGATGAGTGAATGGTTCCAGATCGAAACAGGCGTGAAACAAGGATGTATATTGTCTTCTTTGCTTTTTGGAATTACAATAGACTTCATAATGAAAAACATGCTGCACAGGTAACACATGTTTTGACTGGGTACATGGGACCCAACTAGAAGATCTTGATTTTGCTGATGGCATAACTCTTATTATGAGTAACAATGTGAATACCATGCAAGAAAAAAACAGATAGCCTGTCTTCACTGGCTAGCAAAATAGGACTTGAAATTAACAAGGACTTAAGAAAAATAATGAAACTTCTCATTAATCAAAATGTAAAAATACATGTAGAAGGGACTGTTGTTGAAGAAGTCATACCTTTGCAGCTACTTAGACCCGGATGTTGACACCAGAAAGGAAGTTAGAATTAGAACTGCAAAATCAGCATCGACCTTCAAGAATTTTGAGAACATAAGGCATTCAAAAGTTATAAGCACAAAAACCAAGTTAAAACTATTCAATTCAAATGTAATATCCACCTTCATTTATGCATGTGAAAGCTGGAAAACAACTAAAGAAATAGACAGAAAAAATTAGACTCTTTTGAAAACAAATGCCAAAGGAAAATACTCGGCATCAAGTGGAACGAATTCAAGAACAGTGCAGAGATAAGACAGATGAGCAAACAACAACCAGTCTTATGGATGATGAGGAAAAAGAAGATGGACATATATTGGTCACATGATGAGAAGAAATGATCAGAGAATCCCAAAACAAGCTGTCAAGTGGAACACAACAGGCAGAAGAAAAAGAAGCCTACCACGTGAAGCTCTAAAGAGGACATTGTTAAGAGAAGCCAAACTAATAGGCATATAATTGCTTGATGAGGTTGAAGGGGTCGCCAAAAATAGGAAAAACTGGCAAACTACCTTGCAAGCCCTAAGTGACGTTTAATGGCATGGGAATGATATAAGATAAGTGAGGAGAAAAAAAGCAGAACAGGGCATCAGATCCAAGTGACTGAGCAACTTTTGGTAGCAATATGTGTGTGGTCTAAGAGGCAAGGTGGTAGCAGCCCAAGACAGTTTTGGAACCACTGTTGTACTTAGACTTAAAGAGTTCAAACATGGTCACTGGGGATGAGTATGGATGGAAAACTGAAAGAAAGCATGAATAACCCCCCCTGCTGATGATGAGATTCATGAAGAAGAGCCCTCTCTTTGTCTGGATGTTTCAGAAAAAAAGAAACTAAATACAGAAGTACCACCTGGCAGAATAGTGTAAAATATCTTTTCTTATTATTCTATTTTTCTTTCCCCCAGCCAAGATCAGCTTCATTCAGACGAAATTGTGGCCAATCTGGTTTACTGTTTCCTGATTCCTGAAGTGAAGAAAGCAACAGTCCGAGAAAAAAGTAAAATCAGTTTTTTGTTTTTTCTTTCTTCATTTCAGAATGCCCAGACACGCCAGTTTTCTTTTTCTTTTTTTTTGCCATTTTTTAATAAGATTTAGTCATTGATGTGTTACGTGGACATACAGTAGCATTTTTTTGTCTCGCATAATGGTTGATTGTGTGTGCTTATTTCAAGAGCACTTAAAATCTGCTGGAAGCAGCAGAGATGTTAAGAGTACCATGGACAGCCAAGAAAAGAAATGAAGAATTCTAAGAGAGGGTTGGCAGAAGAGAGAAATTATGGCAAAATTCAGAACACAACAGTCCACAGTTGTAGGATATGTTTCAAGAAGAGGCAAACTGGAACACCTAGCGACAGTGGGAAAACTGGAGGAACAAAGGGAAGACAAAGAAACAAGATACTTGATGGACAAAACACATCTTATAGAAAGAGCAAAGGATAGATGGTTGTGGATATCAGTGATGACCAATGCCTGATTGGCATGAGCCAGATATATATATATATATATATATATATATATTAACTTTGCATAGTGTGGGGAGTTAGTATGGAGAAAGTGTTTGCCCATGTTGTACTTTCCCCCCTAGCAACTTGACCAATCAGTTTTGGAGGGAGGACACAGTTCACATGTTTGAAAATCTAACAGAGTTGCTTAGGATGTCAGAAGGTGGATAGACTGAAGAAGCTTACCACCAGAACATATAAGTCATTCATTCATTCCTTTGCATATCTCTTGCGGAACTTTTCCTCCCAAACAGCACTCCTCTAGGCCTCTCGGTTGTGAGCAAGATGGCCTGCTGCTGCTGCATCCATTTGCAGATCGTCAGCGATATAAGTATATAAATATATATTTCATGTCGTATATATTTGTGTTTTGTCTTTGCTGTGCTTCATGTTAGTAATCTTTAGGGTGCATCAGCAGCAGGGCATCTTGCTTACAACTGAGAGGCCCACAGGAGAGCTGTTAGGGAGGCAAAGAGTGAATCTCTAGGGACCAAGTCCTTCCTTTCTGTGTGGTCTTTGGTATGTCCAAAAGGATCCATGGTCTGTGTATTCCTGAGTCACTTGGTCAGTCAACTGGAATATTTTTTTTTTTATTATTTCTCCGTTTGCCTAACTGACAGAATGTTAGGAACAGAGAGAGAGTTGTATAATAAAGGGCAGAATATGGTTTTCATTGTTATTCAACTTGCCATCTCCATATCTAATACAGCTTTCATTTTTATGGAACTTCATTTTTATGGATGTCCAGAAAATATCCTGCAACTTTCTT
The DNA here is from genome assembly GCA_009760885.1 of Achatina immaculata. Taxonomy (NCBI): domain Eukaryota; kingdom Metazoa; phylum Mollusca; class Gastropoda; order Stylommatophora; family Achatinidae; genus Lissachatina; species Lissachatina immaculata. The sequence continues at coordinate 3,883,215 of CM019710.1, forward strand.
CAAAACCACACCTGTGTTAGTCTTGTCTTGTCTTGTCTTGTCTTGTCTTCTTCCTCTTCCTCATATGTCTTTCAGTATTGAAGAAACAGACAAGATGTCTTGACAGGGCTCTGTGATTTGCTACAGGTGTTAGTTGTAATCTCAGATTTTCTCTCCAGTTTGTATTTTTATTTATAAGTTTTTATTGTTTTTGAAATACAGTCTAAATGAGCACTTAATGTGGTCTAATTGAGTGCTTAATGTAATCTAAACAAGAACTTAAATGTCGTCTGAATGGGTGCTTAATGTGGTCAGAATGAGTGCATAATGTATCTTAAATAACCACTTAATGTGGTCTAAATGAGCATTTGATGTAGTCTAAATGAGCACGTAATTAGTCTAAATGGGTGCTTAACCTTTTTACTGCTACATACTTCTTGAGAGCCAGTCACCGCTGTGCTGGATACTTCGCTGACCTACTTTCATCCAGTGCTAAATTATTTTTTGTGGTCTCAAAATCTAAGACACATCAGGGACGCTGACAATTTTTTTATCATCAGAAAATATAAACATGTTGTAACTCTTGGTTTCTTCCACTCTCATCTCAGTCACATTATATAGCTCGTGACTTTGGTCCCTAACAAGTGGAACGAATTCAAGAACAACGCAAGAGATAAGACAAATGAGCAAACAACCTGTCTTATGGGTGATCAGAAAAAGAAGATGGACATATGTTGATCATGTGATGAGAAGGAACAATCAGAGGATCCCCAAACAAGCTATCATGTGAAACACTACAGGGCAAAGAAAAAGAGGTTGACCATGTGAAACTCTAAATAGGACATTGTTAAGAGAGGCCAGTTCAGTGGGCATAACATCCCTTGATAAGATTGGAAAAAGCACCAAAGACAGGATATCTTGGCAAACCACTATGTGGACCTTATGTGACGTTTAGCGGCATGGGAAGGATGTAAGATATAAGATATAGCTCATAACACATTTTTTTTTCACAAGCGTTGTTACATAGAATCAAGCAAAAAAAGACAGCAAAATAAAATGTTTGTTCTCACCGTTTCTGTCTGACAAAACAACAAAAGTGTTCAATTTATCCATTGACACTTGTCATAATATTTAGTAAGTCGACTCCAGAAATTGGACGATTGTGAAAATAGAGGAAATGATTACAGCACAAACCAATGACGGATGATCTGCTGTTTTCCCCCTATCTTTAACTTTGGGTATAATTGTTCTCAGTGGTTTCCAATTAACAAAAGTCTGTGGACCACCTGCTGTTTCAAAATCCAGACCGCGGACCCCTATACCTTGGATAAGTATCATATCTGTATGGTAGCTATATGCTTTAAATGCAGAAGAATTCTTTTTAAGAAAATGTGGGTAACCTTTAATGAGTAAATGCCCCACTACACTAAAAAACATGGTAGAAATTTGGTGAATTTTCAAAATGACAGTAATGTAGTTGAGAAAAAAATAAGACACCAGTTAATATTCCTACTTGTTCTAACAAAAAAAAAAAGGAGGGTCCACGGACCACCACTTGGGCCCACTGTTTTATCCACCAATATCACAGATTTGTATAGAATACTAAATGCTATGCACACAGGAATAGAAACAGAGTAAGGAAAATTTTTTAGAGTGTACACCATCTGTGTTATCAAGGTGCACAATGTGTGTTGAATATTAGGCCTGCCCAGTTGCCTACTGAAAACATTGCATTTCCAGAACATGGCTGGTTTCAGCATATGAGAACAGGTCAGATAGAACTAAAAATATCTACCGTGATTTCCCAGATATTACACGAGAATAACTGACTACAGCAGCAATCAAGAAAACTTGAAACGAGTTTACACATCTTTAGCAGCAGAGGGACAAAATGATAAGAACGTGATAACTCATCCTTAGCAGCAACTTAAGAAAGTGAATAAACAGTTCTTTAGTAGCAAAAGGGTTAATGTATTCTAAATGAGCACTTAATGTAGTTTGAATGAACACTTAGTGTAGTCTAAATGAGCACTTAATGTAGTCTAAATGAGCACTTAATGTAGTCTAAATGAGCTTTTAATGTAATGTAAATGAGGCCTTTGTGTAGTCTAAATGAGCTCTTTGTGTAGTCTAAATGAGCTCTTTGTGTAGTCTAAATGAGCTCTTTGTGCAGTCTAAATGAGCTCTTAATGTAGTCTTAATGATGGGAAATGCAGAACAGAAATTAGAAACAGAATAGGCCAAGCAAAGACTGCATTTCAGAGAATGAGAAACATATTAAGCAACACATCCTTATCAATGAATGTTAGAAAACGAGTCCTAAAATGCTATATTGAACCTATCTTGTTATATGGAAGTGAATCATGGACAATAGGCAAGTCTGCACAAAAATCATTGGAAGCAGCAGAAATGTGGTTTATTAGAAGAATGTTGCGAATCCCCTGGACAGCAAAAATAACTAATGAAGAATGTAGGAGAAGAGCTGGAGAGACAAAAAACCTTGTCAAAAAGATAAGAGAGAGACAATGTACTTTCATAGGACATGCAATGAGAAGAGGGGGCATTGAAAATATTATAACAACAGGAAAAATAGAAGGAAGAAGATGAAGAGGAAGACCAAGAGAAATGATACTGGACAGTCTGACGGGATGGTGTGAGAGGAGATCACCAACTGAGCTGATGGCCTGCATGAAGGATCGGGTACTCTGGAGAAGCATAATAGCCAATGCCAGTCGGCACGGCACATGATGATGATGATGAATGTAGTCTAAATGAGCTCTTTGTGCAGTTTGAATGAACACTTAGTGTAGTCTAAATGAGCACTTAATGTAGTCTAAATGAGCACTTAATGTAGTCTAAATGAGCTTTTAATGTAATGTAAATGAGGCCTTTGTGTAGTCTAAATGAGCTCTTTGTGTAGTCTAAATGAGCTCTTTGTGCAGTCTAAATGAGCTCTTAATGTAGTCTTAATGATGGGAAATGCAGAACAGAAATTAGAAACAGAATAGGCCAAGCAAAGACTGCATTTCAGAGAATGAGAAACATATTAAGCAACACATCCTTATCAATGAATGTTAGAAAACGAGTCCTAAAATGCTATATTGAACCTATCTTGTTATATGGAAGTGAATCATGGACAATAGGCAAGTCTGCACAAAAATCATTGGAAGCAGCAGAAATGTGGTTTATTAGAAGAATGTTGCGAATCCCCTGGACAGCAAAAATAACTAATGAAGAATGTAGGAGAAGAGCTGGAGAGACAAAAAACCTTGTCAAAAAGATAAGAGAGAGACAATGTACTTTCATAGGACATGCAATGAGAAGAGGGGGCATTGAAAATATTATAACAACAGGAAAAATAGAAGGAAGAAGATGAAGAGGAAGACCAAGAGAAATGATACTGGACAGTCTGACGGGATGGTGTGAGAGGAGATCACCAACTGAGCTGATGGCCTGCATGAAGGATCGTGTACTCTGGAGAAGCATAATAGCCAATGCCAGTCGGCACGGCACATGATGATGATGATGAATGTAGTCTAAATGAGCTCTTTGTGCAGTCTAAATGAGCTCTTAATGTAGACTAAATGAGCTCTTAATGTAGACTAAATGATCACTTAATGTAGACTAAATGAGCTCTTTGTGTAGACTAAATGAGCTCTTAATGTAGACTAAATAAGCTCTTTGTGTAGACTAAATGAGCTCTTAATGTAGACTAAATGAGCTCTTAATGTAGACTAAATGATCTCTTTGTGTAGACTAAATGAGCTCTTAATGTAGACTAAATGAGCCCTTTGTGTAGACTAAATGAGCTCTTAATGTAGACTGAATGATCACTAAATGCAGTGTAAATATGCAGTTCCTACAATCTGCAGTACGACTCAGCCAGAAAAGATTCCTCCAGCAAGCCCATGTAGCAGTCTATGAAGAGGGCACTGGAATCCTAGCTATGCATCTGAAGCGCACCTTGTCAGATTCTGCGAGAAGAAAACCGGAAAGAATTTATGAAATGCTGCGCCGGTGCTCGAGTCGTTCACCGCTGAGTGTGCACGAGAGTGAAGCATCGAGTGATCCTGACTCAGATGCAGTCATATGCTTGTAGTGTATCCTTGTTTCTGTGTCTAGTTATTGAGTGAAGCTTAAATTCCCCCCCACCCCGCATTAAATTTATTCATATTCCAGTTACAACTTTTTTTTTTTTTTTAAATTTAGATTTTCTTTTTTGTTTTTTTTTTTGTTGTTAAATTAAGTCAGGTAACATAATGTAAGTCAACCAGAGCACACCTGTTAGTACAGATATTTTCTTCTGTTCAGTCAGCATGTGACAAGGTCATGTGGTCAGTATCAAACCTGGACTCCCCACCCCTCCACCCCCAGGGCCCTAGAGGGAGCAGGGTGCCTATATTCCCAGTTCCTGGGACACCTCCAGGCATGACCTGAGCCTAACCACCATGCCAGACTCCAGTGCTTGTTTAAATTTGTTATTTCTGACATATTTTGGTAGCGGTTTCTGTCTGTCTTCTTACAGCTGCACTTGTTCTAGGTGCATTTTTCATTTTTCCTTGATGTGACAGAAAGCAGTATATTTTGTAGTCCAGTATAATGTGATAGAAAACAGTATATTTTGTAGTCCAGGATAATGTGATAGAAAACAGTATATTTTGTAGTCCAGGATAATGTGATAGAAGGCGGTATAGTTTGTAGTCCAGCATAATGTGATAGAAGATGGTATATTTTGTAGTCCAGCATAATGTGATAGAAGGCGGTATATTTTGTAGTCCAGCATAATGTGATAGAAGATGGTATATTTTGTAGTCCAGCACAATGTGATAGAAGACAGTATATTTTGTAGTCCAGCATAATGTGATAGAAGATGGTATATTTTGTAGTCCAGCATAATGTGATAGAAGACGATATATTTTGTAGTCCAGCATAATGTGATAGAAGTATAGTATATTTTTAGTCCAGCATAATGTGATAGAAGATGGTATATTTTGTAGTCCAGCATAATGTGATAGAAGACAGTATATTTTGTAGTCCAGCATAATGTGATAGAAGACAGTATATTTTGTAGTCCAGCATAATGTGATAGAAGACGATATATTTTGTAGTCCAGCATAATGTGATAGAAGTATAGTATATTTTTAGTCCAGCATAATGTGATAGAAGATGGTATATTTTGTAGTCCAGCATAATGTGATAGAAGACAGTATATTTTGTAGTCCAGCATAATGTGATAGAAGATAGTATATTTTGTAGTTCAGCATAATGTGATAGAAGTACAATAGACTTCATAGTCTAGTATAATGTGACAGAAAGCAGTAGGTATTGTAATCATGTTTAATGTGACAGAATGGATAGATTTTGTAGTTGATTATAATGTGACAAAGCTGAGTAACTTTTGTGTATATCTATGTGCTTTTTTTTCTCTCTCTCTCCTTTCTCTTCAACTCTAGAAGTTTCAGAAAAAAAAAAGTATAAAATTTTAAGAAAACTGATTTTTACCTGTCAGATTGCGTGTACACTGAATTTAAGTTATCTGCTTTTTTTTTTTTAAAAATAGGATTATTTGTTACATTAGACACAATTACTTTAAATAATACATTTTTTTGTTGTTATATTCAGTGATACTGTTTTTTTTAATGATTTTATTATTTGTAACATTCACTATATTGTTTTATATAATCTGTATATCTATATAAATACTGTATACTTTGTAATGATGAAGATTTATAGGTTTTGTTGTTATCAGTTACAGGTGATTTACTCTTGGAAGAATAAAGGATTTGTTGAGAAAATATTTGTTCATTTTTTTTTTTTTTTCATCTTAATCCAGTTCTTGGGGTGGGGGGGGGGGGGTAAAGACGGTTTCCAATTGGTGGTTAGTTAGCAACCCATTCCTGATGTGCTGATGTCAAGGTTGGTGAACCATAGCTGACCAAGACCCTGTCTCACCTCTCTGATGGTAGTGATCAAGAAGTTTGATCCTTCTTCTATCTCCTCAGAACTGTGATCTTGATGTTCTTTGTTGATCAGGGAGTTTGATCCATCCTCTGTCTCATCAGAACTGTGAACTTGATGTTCATTGCCAATCAAGGAGTTTTATCCTTCTTCTCAGAACAATGAACTTGATGTTCTTTGCTGATCAAGGAGTTTGATTCTTCTTATATCTCCTCAGATCTGTGAACTTGATGTTCTTTGCAGCTTGATGTGATGAAGATGGTAAGGCACAGCATTGTTTCAAAGTTGGGAGTGTGCTACAGTGGCTATTCTTATCATCCCTGAATGGAGCTAAAAAGAAGGAAGTGTGCAAAGCTTCTTAAGCAGACTCCACCACCATGGGGACTATGGTGGTCCCAACCCCGTTAGCCCGGGTAGGCCTATTACTGGGGGTACCAGTGGAAAGGTGGAACAGGGTCTTGATCAGCTGTGGTTCATCAACCTTGATGCTATCTTGTCAGATATGGGTCATTGACAGCTAAATTGGACAGTGTCTTCATGTCCATGACATTCATTAGAGAAAAGTAAGTCAGACCAGCTTCAAGAAAGAGTTCATTCATTCATTTATTTGCATGTCCCTTGCGGAACTTTGCCTCCCAAACAGCACTCCTGTAGGTCTCTCGGTTGTGAGCAAGATGCCCCTGCTGCTGATGCATCCATTTGCAGATTATCAACGATGTCTTGCAGCCATCTTCACCTTGGTCTTCCTCTCTTTCTTTTTCCCATTATGTACCCTTCCAAGACTGTCTTCTCTAGATTATCATGTTTAATGTGTCCAAAATATTTAAGTTTTCTCTCTTTTTTTTTCAATGGCTACGATCACTGACTAGTACAGTCACTGCCCGGAAGGAAAGCAAGGGTAAACTATCTTCTGAAAATATACCAAGAGACCCAAACAGCAATCAAGAAAGAGTAGACAATGAAATGTAAATATCTGAGGAAAAAAAACAATTAATGTTTCATGGCAACTTAACGGTGCATTGACCTCACATGACTGGGTGGTTGACTATCTTACAGAGGTTATGGGTTCAATTCACAGTTATTTTGTGCCAAATTTTCTTTCATTGAAGATAACAAAGAGCAAAGTGTTATTTTTCATTTATTTTTTTGGCCTGCATTTAGCTGGTGTGTTGTTTTTGTAGGTGGTCCTTGACAAAAGGCATTTGCCGAAATATTGGATTGTTGCATTTTCTTCATTTATACTTGCTCATCTTACCTTCTGTCATTCTAGTTTCTCTCCTCTTTCCTCACTTTCTCTATCTCTTTTGTAAAATTGAACCTCTCACCTGTGTCCACCTTTATTAGTAGAACTAATTTTACCATCTCTTCTCATTGCATGTCCTATGAAAGTAAGTAAAAAGAAAAGGTAACCCTGTCATGCCTTAGAGGCACATAGGGATATGGTGTTAGTGCCCATATTTTCCTTGACCTGTCAGCACACTAGAGGGTGATATGGTCAGTATCACGCCTGGCTGCCTTTCCTTCCCCAACTCCAGAAGAAGTCGGGTACCCATTTCTACAGCTGGGTAACTGGGGTGCCGCCGGCCGGATTCGAATCCCCGACCTTCGCCATGAGAGACCAGTGCACTAACCACTTCGCCACTCAGACAACCCCTATGAAAGTACATTGTCTCTAATGAGAAGAGGGGGCATTGAAAATATTATAACAACAGGAAAAATAGAAGGAAGAAGATTAAGAGGAAGACCAAGAGAAATGATACTGGGCAGTCTGACGGGATGGTGTGAGAGGAGATCACCAGCTGAGCTGATGGCCTGCATGAAGGATCATGTACTCTGGAGAAGCATAATAGCCAACGCCAGTCGGCACGGCACCTGATGATGATGATGAATTTTACCACAGTCTTAGGTTCTCTTACGTGTCAGCCGGAGCAGTGGTTCTCACTTGGTGGTCTGCGGACCTGTCTTGGTTGAGGGAGGGAGGGGGTCTGTGACAAAAAGCTCCAGATCCTATTTCGTTTTATTCTCACTGTGGCTTGCTTAACAACCGGCAGCATAGAAGTGACTGTTTGGAACAAAGAGAGGCATGATTCCTCTCAGCATATTTAAAGCTGGTTAGCTGTCACACATTTCATATTCTCTTCACTTGTCAGAATACCTTAGAATGTTAGATGCTGTCTGCTTTTTTTTCCCTCTTAACTCTTTTACTGTCTTTCAGCCATTTTCGAAGATGGCTGCTGCACATCGTTGTTGATCTGCAAATGGATGTATCAGCAGCAGGGCGTCTTGCTCACAACCGAGAGGCCTACAGGAGAGCTGTTAGGGAGGCAAAGTTCCACAAGGGACATGCAAATGACTGACTGATATTACTGTTATTTTGAAAACTCACCGAGTGTATACTGCGTTTAAAGTGTAGCATAGCATTTGCTCGTTAAAGATTACTCACCGCGGCACCATTTCCTGAGCAAAACAGTCAGTGACGAAGAATGGCAGATAATATAGTGCCAGCAACAGAATGGCAGATAATATAGTGCCAGCAACAGAATGGCAGATAATATAGTGCCAGCAACAGAATGGCAGATAATATAGTGCCAGCAACAGAATGGCAGATAATATAATGCCAGCGACAGAATGGCAGATAATATAGTGCCAGCGACAGAACGGCAGACAATAAAGTAACAGCAACAGAATGGCAGATAATGTAGCACCAGCAACAGAATGACAGATAGTATAGTGCCAGCAACAGAATGACAGATAATATAGTGCCAGCAACAGAATGGCAGATAATGTAGCACCAGCAGCAGTAGCAGATAATATAGTGCCAGCAACAGAAGGCAGATAATATTAAGCCAGCAGCAGAATGGCAGATAATATGGTGCCAGCAACAGAATGGCAGATAATATAGTGCCAGCAACAGAATGCCAGATATTATAATGGCAGCAACAGAGTAGCAGATAATATAGTGCCAGCAACAGAATGACAGATAATATGGTGCCAGCAACAGAATGGCAGATAATATAGTGCCAGCAACAGAATGCCAGATAATATGGTGTCAGCAACAATTACGGCAGATAATATAGTAACAGCAACAGAATGGCAGATAATATGGTGCCAGCAACAGAATGACAGATAATATGGTGTCAGCAACAGAATGCCAGATATTATAATGGCACAACAGAGTAGCAGATAATATAGTGCCAGCAACAGAATGACAGACAGTATGGTGCCAGCAACAGAATGGCAGATAATATAATACCAGCAACAGAATAGCAGATAATATAATGCCAAAAACAGAATGATAGATAATATAATACCAGCAACAGAATAGCAGATAATACAGTACCAGCAACAGAATGCCAGATATTGTAATGCCAGCAGCAGAATGGCAGATAATATAGTGCCAGCAACATAATGGCAGATAGTGTAGTGCAGACAACAGAATGGCAGATAATATAGTGCCGCCAACAGAATAGCAGATGATATAATGCCAGCAATATAATGGCAGATAATATAGTGCAAGCAACATAATGGCAGATAGTGTAGTGCAGACAACAGAATGGCAGATAATATAGTGCCGCCAACAGAATAGCAGATGATATAATGCCAGCAATATAATGGCAGATAATATAGTGCAGCAACAGAACAGCAGACAATATATAGTGCCAGTAACAGAACGGCAGATAAAATATACTGCTTGCAACAGAACGGCAGATAATATAGTGCCAGGAACAGAACAGCAGATAATATAGTGCCAGGAACAGAACAGCAGATAATAGAATAGCAGATAATATAGTTCCAGGAACAGAACGGCAGATAATATAGTGCCAGCAACAGAACAGCAGATAGTATAGTGCCAGCAACAGAACAGCAGATAGTATAGTGCCAGCAACAGAACGGCAGATAATATACTGCCAGCAACAAGACGGCAGATAATATAGTGCCAGCAACAGAACGGCAAATAATATAATACCAGCAACAGAACGGCAGATAATATAGTGCTGACAACAGATAATGTAATGTCAGGGAAGAGCACACAATCTTGACATTAATGACAACCATTAAAAACTTCATGTAAAAATGGCGGAGAAGTTGGATTTAACAATTATCCTCATATTCGCTGTAACTGTCATGTACTTGACATCCGTATAAGTCACTTGGTTTTCAGGCACAATCCTTGGCCGATGAGGGTTGTTACAACAACCTGTGTTGTTTGTGTAGGACTTGAATAAGGAGCATGTACTTGTACTGGATAGATGTACAAGGGCCGCAGCGGTAGAGCTGGGGGATTAGTTTTATTTGTCCGTATTTAGAAAACGCACAACAAATTTAGCAGCTTTCCGAATCCCATCTTCACCAAGAACATTTTAAGATGCATGTAAATGTCACTGGAAGTTTTGTTTTTGTTTTTTGTTGTTAGATACAGCACTACAGGCAAATATATGGGGAATATCTAGATCAGCGGATCTCAGACTGGGGTAACCACGGTCCCCGGCTTGTATAGAAACCAAAAGATGGTATGAATTCTGTGTGTGGTTGTTTTTTTTTCTTTAAAATGTTAGATTGATTAGAATTATATTTGGATGAATCAGCAGCAGGTCATCTTGCTTACAACCGAGAGCCATACAGGAGAGCTGTTATGGAGGCAATGTTCCGCAAAGGACATGCACATGACTGAGAATTACATTTCAGTCTTTTTTTATCTGCGCTGTTCCATTTGGTAGTCCAGTTCCAAGAGTAGCCAGGCATTAAATATTTCGAAGCCCAGTCTTTGTATCACTTCTAAACAGAAAAGACGATTGTGTCTTTAAAGATCTGGGGGTATTTTACTTCTTCTTCTTCTTCTTCTGTTAGAAGATCTGTATTTACAATGTATTTTTTATGTATATGTCTGCGTATGTATGTGTGCGTGAGTGCTATTTTATTAGGTAAATTACTTCTTCTCTTTTACTTTGAATGTAGTAGTTAAATCTTACACTCTTTTGATATGTTTTTTTTTCTAATTTAATTTGTATTTTTGTACTAAATCAAGTGTGTGGGAAGAATGAAAGATGGAGTGATGAAGGACAGAATGTAAGACGGGCCTGCGTGCCCAATTCTTTACCCTTGAAAAATAAAGACTATTCTTTCATTCATTCATTCATTCATTCATTCATTTATTCTTCTTCTTCTTTTTTCGAGGTTTTTGGTAACATCAGATCCTGATCCCTGTCGACATGGCAAAGCCTGCAGTCCTCTCCAGATCCTGATAGGAGCCCCAAAGCCTTTGCTCCAAGCTTGTGTCCTCTGGCCATGTCTCACGCCTCAGGTCTGCATGGTTTGGGGCACTCTTGAAGGATACGTTCTGGAGTCTGGACTCCACTGCCACATGGACACTCGTCTGTGTGAGACATTTTGAATCGATGCAGATGGCTCAGTAGTCTGCTGTGGCCTGTTCTTAGACGAAAGAGGATGATTTGCTGATGTCTTTGTAGTTGGTGTGTTTGATCTGGTTCGTTGTTGCATTTCAGGTGCTTTTTCTCTTCAGACGGGTATTTTAGAACGCCCTTTTCCAATATTTTGGAAAAATAAGAAGAGCGACGAAGCCATCTTACAGGAGCTTGACATGGATGACGACTGGCCTTTCAACTAAAAAACAAAAGTTCCTCTTTGGACATGCTAAAGAACAAGATGGGGCAGGGCCCCTGAGGATAAAAAAAACATCATTTCCCCTCCCCTTAACAATCTCCCCCCACCTCCACTTCCTCTCCCTCTTTTTTATCACTGCCCAGGCCCTGCCCTCTGAGTCCACCCTTGAAACATAGAAAACTCCTCTGGGCCCCGTAGAATTGCAGCGGATGGACCCCTCTTTCGGTGTCCTTTGTTCCAACGAGGAAGTGATGGGGTCCGGGGTAACACTGATAGTCTAAACACCATATTCACTGAGGCTGGAGTCCTGGTTAGAGAACCAGGCGCTTTTTCTTTTTTGTAGGCTGGCTATTAACAGAGAACCGTTCTGCAAAGGTCAGGCCATATAATCCCGTGAGTTCAATCTTGTGTGTATGTGTGTGTGTGTGTATGTGCGAACCATCGCACCGAAGACGGCACGCGATGATGATGAGTCTTCGAAATCAAAGAAGGGATGACTTTCCGAGCGTTAAAATCAATGCAGCATTCACAGTTATTGTGGTTATACTATATATTTTCGCGGTTTAGTGCAGCATTAGGGAATCCCCGTTATCATGGCTAGCTAAAGCAGTGTAATGTTACATAATGTTAATATTTTATAATGCTAATGTTATATAATATACATTCAATGTTATATAATATATAATATACATTAAATGTTATATAATATACATTCAACATCATGAAGGCAGTGCTGCTATCCAGAAATCAACCCATAAAAACAAAATTAAGATTTGTACCGTGATATATTTACACAACAGGCCGAAGAAAAAGAGGCAGACCACGTGAAACTCTAAAAAGGACATTGTTAAGAGAGGCCAAATTAGTAGGGCATAACATCCCTTGATGTGGCTGAAAAGTTCGCCGAAAGCAGGAAAACTTGGCGAACTACCTTGGCGAGCCCTATGTGACGGGAAGGAGGTAAGATGTAAGATATTTACTCCAATTTACTATATGAACCAGAATCCTAGACTCTCAGCAAAAAGATGGAGAGAAAGATTAATGTAGCAGAAATATGGTTCTACAGAAAACTAGATAATATAACATGGAGAATGAAAAGAACAAATGTGCATGTTTTAGAAAAGCTCCAAGAGCAATATGAACTTCTCAAAGAAATAAAAGTGAGGAAAACAAAATACTTTGGCCATATCAAAAGTCATAATAATATATCGAAGACTGTATTTGAAGGAAATGTGAAAGGGAAAAAAGAGCTAAAGGTAGACAAAGATGCAGATGAGAAGATAACATACGAGAATGGACAGGGTAATGCCTGGCTGACTGCATCATCAAGGCGACGGAGCAGGTAAACTGGAGATTGATTACCGCCAACCTTAGATCTGGAGAAGGCACATGATGATGGTGATATATGTTATAGCAAACGGAGGTAACTGTTTTGACAGTTGTTATTGTTTAACAATAGTCTCCCTTTTTCGGACAATGACCAAATCCGGGAAAGGAATAGCAGTCACGCAGCCAGGCAAAATAATGGAAACTACTAGATATTTCTGTCAATTTTATTATGCAGTCTTCGCATTATTGTTATTATTATTATTATTTTGTAAATTATTCCTACTCGTCTGGAATGGCGGCCTGGTTAGATGGGTAATTAGGCTCTTGAATAATTAGTGTATAAGTATATAAAACTAAGTATATAACTAAAAGTATGTAAAACTAAGTATATAACTATACACGAAACCACTTGAGTAAAGCTATGATAACAAAATGTTAAAACTATTTAAGAAAAAAAGTAGAAACAACTTTATTAATTAACCATCACACAGTTTTAACGTTTCAGTTCACACCTTAATCATTCAAAAACAGACAGGACAAAGGAATAGGAAAGAGGATAAAATATAAGTTCATACGAATGATATACAGCAGATAGGAATGGAAAAAATAGAATAAATGGAGTACTTAACTGTGGCTTGTGAGAAGCTGAGTCCAGGAGTGCGTGTGGTAGAATACGTGAAGATGTTTAAATGGAGACTTGCGATAAGCAAGTAGTAAAGAGGGGTTTGGGACCGCGGAAAGGAGAGAGAGAGATACAGTGGTAATTTAGCCAAGAGAAGGGTGAGTGGAATAGGTGAATGTGGCTGGGGTAAAGGGTTTGTAATCTAATGCAGTGAGGAGGTTCTGAAGTCTATGTTGCTGGCGAGAAAGGAGTAGAACTTAGTAAAGAGGGAATATGATTATAAAGAAGGGGAATGTTAAGTGTAGCTGAATATCGAGTTTAAGCCATGCGGTTCCAGCATCCCGTATTCCTGATAATATTCCATCTGTATTAAGTTTTACTCCTTCCTCACCTGCAACACATATTTCAGAACCTCCTCATTGCATTACGTTGCAATCTTTACCCCTTCTTTACTACCTACTTATCACACATCGGAAGTCTCCATTTAAACATCCTCAAGCACTCTACCACACGCGCTCCTGTACACATATTCTCATAAGTCACAGCTAAGTGCTCAATTTGTTCTATTTTTTTTTGTTCTATTCCTATTTGTTGTATTCATGTGAACTTATATTTGTATCTTCCTCCCCTATTTCTTTGTCTTGTATGTTTTCTGTATTATTAAGGTGCAGCCCGAAACGTCACAAATGTGTACTCGATAATTAATAAAGCTTTTCCTATTTTTCTTCTTTAATAGTTTTTAACATTTTGGTTGGGCGCTCAGTCTACTGATCCAGTGGTAGCGGGTTCGAGTCCCAGGAATGGGTACCACCGCAGCACAAAAGCCCCAGGGACCACCCAGCCTCTAAAAATGGGTACCAGATAAATCTGGGAAGGTTGATGCGGCCAGGCGAGATACTGACCACGTCTGACACTCATGCGCCCATGGTCTTGGACATACGGGCCTAACACTGGGTCCCCAATATATGACTTGATGGCATGGGAGTGGGGAGCTTATCTTTACCTCTTTTTTTGTTAAAACCTGCTATTCTGGAATATTCTCTTAGAAGCTTATCATTGTTAATTATTAATTATATGTGTAAATATTATTTGCCCTTTTTTTAAAAAAAAAACTCCCTGGCTTCTTGATTAATTTCCATGCTAAGACGTCATGAATTTTGATAAGAAGTCTTCGAAGACAGAAAATAGGAGGAGGCTAGTTTATGACTGAGACCCATAGCTGATATGCCAGCGTCAGGGCTAGCGAACCATTGCTGGGCAAGACCCTGTTCCACTTCTCTGTGGTACCCCCAGTAACAGGCCTAACCTGGCTAACGGGGCAGGGATCGCCATAGTCCCCATGGTGGTGGAGTCTGCTAAAGAAGCATTGCACAACACCCTCCCCCCCCCCCCCTTTGCTTTTTAGCCGTACTCCGGGACTGAAAAAAGTAGCTGCCATAACCTGCTCCCACGCCGATACGAAGCTGTGCCTCAACGCCTCTACAGCATCGGCTGCAGAGAACAACAGCTCGCAGTTACAGGGAGTTCGTACAAGTACAAGTAAAACTGAGAAATATGAGCTGGGTTATAAATTTGCTACTTCTCATTTTGTTTATACATTTCATAGATGACGCTCTGAGAGTTAATTCACAAGGGTGTCCTAGATGTAGCAGCAACACTGACAGTGTTGTTCTAGGAGTGAAAGAGTTAAAGCCATTCGTAATGAGAGATCGCTGGGTGGTATAGAGGTTAAACGTTAACCCTGGGTGGTTTAGGGGTTAAACGTTCACCCTGGATAGTTTAGGGGTTAAATGTTCATCCTGGGTGGTATAGGAGTTAAACGTTCACACTCGGTGGTATAAGAGTTAAACGCTCACCCTGGGTGGTATAGGAGTTAAACGTTCACCCTGGGTGTTATAGGAGTTAAACGTTAACCCTGGGTGGTGTAGGAGTTAAACGTTCGCCCTGGGTGTTATATGAGTTAAACGTTCGCCCTGGATGGTATCAGAGTTAAACTTCGCCCTGGGTGTTGAAATTAGAGGTAAGTTTAAATTTTCAACGAAACGTTTTAATCAGTGGGCCAGGCGTGATAATCTGTGCTGGGAAGTGATCGGGTAATGTGAGGAAACATAACAGCCGACGCTAATCGGCACTGCACCCGGAGATGATGATGATTGGACCAGGTTCATAATCTCATGCCGTACTTGTTGTTCTCCGTACTTGTTGTTCTCCGTACTTGTTGTTCTCCGTACTTGTTGTTCTCCGTATTTGTTGTTCTCCGTACTTGTTGTTCTCCGTACTTGTTATACTCCGTACTTGTTCTCCGTACTTGTTATACTCCGTACTTGTTGTTCTTCGTATTTGTTGTTCTCTGTACTTGTTGTTCTCCGTACTTGTTGCACTCCGTACTTGTTGTACTCCGTACTTGTTGTACTTCTCTATACAGAGTGAGTGTCCTTCAAAATACTAGCATTTCCACCAAGATAGTTTGGAAAAAAAAATTATGAATATTTCGGAACATGCCTCGATCAAGGACGTGAGTTGCTGAGACAAAATGAGACACGCTTTTTAAATAAGGGACGTGTAGGCGACCAGACGGAAGTAATAGAATTCTTAGGATAAATCCGTAGAATACGGGACTCTCCTGTATGCAGGAAACTCTTCTGTAGAGAGGGGAACAACAATACACTTCCCTAGATCATCAGAGTGAAGTCTTCCAGAACTGGAGTGCGTCTAAGCCATTCTGCCACGGTTGGGGTGGGTGGGGCGGGAAAAAAGGGGGAGGGGGCACAGTATGAGACGTGACAGTTGAAAGTATTTAAGTTCTCAGTGCTTGTTTCGCGTGTGCTCCATACCCAACATGAGGCCTTTTCTGACTGTTTCTGAAGGGCCTTTCAATGTCCTTGCCCTTGCTTGTCTTCCTGTATAATATGAAACGGTTTGTCATTTTATCAGCCAGCCAGTCAGTCAGTCAGTCAGTCAGTCAGTCAGTCAGCCAGCCAGTCAGTCAGTCAGCCAGCCAGTCAGTCAGCCAGCCAGCCAGTCAGACAGTCAGTCAGCCAGCCAGCCAGTCAGATGGCCTGCTGCTGATGCATCCATTCGCAGATCATCAATGATGTCTCGCAGCCACCTTCGCCTTGGTCTTCCTCTCTTTCTTTTTCCCATTATGTACCCTTCCAATGATGTCTTCTCTACATTATCATGGCGTTTAATGTTTCCAAAATATTTAAGTTTTCTATGTTTAATCTTCTTTACTAGCCAGCCTTCTTCAGTATTAAGTTCTTGTAGTATGGATATATTTGTTCTTTTTTGTGTCCATGATATTTGAAGAACTCTTCTGTAGCATTGTCATCCAAAAGCATTTATGTGTTTCTCAGCTGTTTTGTTAAGTGTCCAGGTCTCACATGCATATGTTGCGATGGGAAAGATGCATGCCCTTAAAAATCTTAATTTTGTAGTTCTGTCTGTTCCTCTTCACAGATTCTTTAGTTGTTTTACTTTGTGAAGGGTGACAGATGTCCTCCTTTTAATATCCCTCATTGTATCTCCATTATTAGTTAGTGATGATCGAGTATACTCAAAACTCTCTACCTCCTCCAATTTTTCCTCATTGATATATATTTCAGCTGCATTATTTGTTTTGTCAGTTGTCATCAATTTAGTTTTCTTTGCATTAAGATAGAGGTTCTGCTCTTCGCTGTTCTTACGGACTGACATAATTCGTTTTTCAATTCCTTTTTGTGTTGTGGACAGTAACACTGTGTCATCAGCATATCTAATCTCTGGTATTTCATAACCTTCAATTGTTGTGGCATCGTAATATTCTTTGTCTACGTCTTCTGTAACATTCCTCATTATATTTTCAGTATACAAGTTAAATAAGTAAAAATGTTCTCCATACTTGTTGTACTCATTACTTGTTTGTTCTCCGTACTTGTTGTTCTCCGTACTTGATGCACTTCGTACTTGTTGTTCTTCGTACTTGTTGTTCTCCGTACTTGTTGTTCTCCGTACTTGATGCACTTCGTACTTGTTGTTCTCCGTACTTGTTGTTCTCCGTACTTGATGCATTTCGTACTTGTTGTTCTCCGTACTTGTTGTTCTCCGTACTTGATGCATTTCGTACTTGTTGTTCTCTGTACTTGTTGTTCTTCATACTTGTTGTTCTCCATACTTGTTGTACTCATTACTTGTTTGTTCTCCGTACTTGTTGTTCTCCGTACTTGTTGTACTTCTCTACAGAGTGAGTGCCCTTCAAAATACTACCATTTCCACCAAGATAATTTGGAAAAAAAAATTATGAATATTTCGGAACATGCCTCGATCAAGGACGGTGAGTTGCTGAGACAAAATGAGACACACTTTTTTTTTTTTGTTAAATAAGGGACGTGTAGGCTACCAGGCGGAAGTAATAGAATTCTTAGGATAAATCCTTAGAATACGGGACTCTCCTGTATGCAGTAAACTCTTCTGTAGAGAGGGGGACAACAATACACTTCCCTAGATCATCAGGGTGAAATCTTTCAGGATTGGAGTGCGTCTAAGCCATTCTGCCACGGTTGGGGTGGGTGGGACGGGAAAAAAGGGAGGGGGGGGGCGCAGTATGAGACGTGACAATTGAAAGTATTTAAGTTCTCAGTGCTTGTTTTGCGTGTGCTCCATCACCAGCAAGAGGTCATTTCTGACTGTTTCTGAAAAGCTTTTTAATGTCCTTGCCCTTGGTTGTCTTCCTGTATAATATGAAACGATTTGTTATTTTGTCAGTCAGTCAGTCAGTCAGCCAGCCAGTCTAACAGCACTCCTGTAGGCCTCTCGGTTGTGAGCAAGATGGCCTGCTGCTGATGCATCCATTTTCAGATCATCAACATTGTCTTGCAGCCATCTCCGCCTTGGTCTTCCTCTCTTTCTTTTTCCCATTATGTACCCTTCCAAGGATGTCTTCTTAGATTATCATGGCGTTTAATGTTTCCAAAATATTTAAGTTTTCTCTGTTAAATCTTCTTTACTAGCCAGCCTTTTTCAATATTAAGTTCTTGTAGTATGGATATATTTGTTCTATTTTGTGTCCATGATATTTCTATTTTGTGTCCATGATATTTGAAGAACTCTTCTGTAGCATTGTCATCCAAAGGCACTTATGTGTTTCTCAGCTGTTTTGTTAAATGTCCAGATCTCGCAGGCATATGTTGCCATGGGAAATATGCATGACCTTAAAAATCTTATTTTTGTAGTTCTGTCTGTTCCTCTCCACAGCTTCTTTAGTTTTAATTTTTGAAGAGCGATAGATGTCCTCCTTTTAATTTCCCTCATTGTATCTCCATTATTAGTTAGTGATGATCGAGTATACTCAAAACTCTCTACCTCTTCCAATTTTTCCTCATTGATATATATTTCAGATGCCTTGTTTGTTTTGTCTGTTGTCATCAATTTAGTTTTCTTAGCATTAAGATAGGGGTTCTGCTCTTCGCTGTTCTTACGGACTGACATAATTAGTTTTTCAATTCCTTTTTGTGTTGTGGACAGTAACACTGTGTCATCAGCATATCTAATCTATGGTATTTCATAACCTTCAATTGTTGTGGCATCGTAATATTCTTTGTCTATGTCTTCTGTAACATTTCTCATTATATTTTCAGTATACAAGTTAAATAAGTAAAAATATTCTTAATACAAATAATTTAAAACGCAAGGTTTAAAATTTTATGTCGCGGTTTGTGGGAATGCCTCTATAACTGCTACATATTGTTTCTAAGTTGAAAATCAAATTTAAATTTAGCAACACTGAACGTAAAACAAACAACGAAACAAAAAATATTTTAAAATACTTTTATTTTAACTTAAACGGCTATAATTTTAGAACTCTCCAGCGATAGGAAACAACATATTATACAGACATGCATATCGAGTGTTCAAAAACTAACGTCACAAAGAATTATACGGAACAAATTATATTATACCGTGAACACCAGCGAAGACTTATATACTGCTATGCACATGCCTATTTTCCCCAAAAGTAATACATTTCTAAATAACAGTTGCACTAGTTCAAACAGAATGGAAGGAAAAAAAACGTGAACATGCCTCGATCAAGGACGGTGAGTTGCTGAGACAAAATGAGACACACTTTTTTTTTTTTGTTAAATAAGGGACGTGTAGGCTACCAGGCGGAAGTAATAGAATTCTTAGGATAAATCCTTAGAATACGGGACTCTCCTGTATGCAGTAAACTCTTCTGTAGAGAGGGGGACAACAATACACTTCCCTAGATCATCAGGGTGAAATCTTTCAGGATTGGAGTGCGTCTAAGCCATTCTGCCACGGTTGGGGTGGGTGGGACGGGAAAAAAGGGAGGGGGGGGGCGCAGTATGAGACGTGACAATTGAAAGTATTTAAGTTCTCAGTGCTTGTTTTGCGTGTGCTCCATCACCAGCAAGAGGTCATTTCTGACTGTTTCTGAAAAGCTTTTTAATGTCCTTGCCCTTGGTTGTCTTCCTGTATAATATGAAACGATTTGTTATTTTGTCAGTCAGTCAGTCAGTCAGCCAGCCAGTCTAACAGCACTCCTGTAGGCCTCTCGGTTGTGAGCAAGATGGCCTGCTGCTGATGCATCCATTTTCAGATCATCAACATTGTCTTGCAGCCATCTCCGCCTTGGTCTTCCTCTCTTTCTTTTTCCCATTATGTACCCTTCCAAGGATGTCTTCTTAGATTATCATGGCGTTTAATGTTTCCAAAATATTTAAGTTTTCTCTGTTAAATCTTCTTTACTAGCCAGCCTTTTTCAATATTAAGTTCTTGTAGTATGGATATATTTGTTCTATTTTGTGTCCATGATATTTCTATTTTGTGTCCATGATATTTGAAGAACTCTTCTGTAGCATTGTCATCCAAGGCACTTATGTGTTTCTCAGCTGTTTTGTTAAATGTCCAGATCTCGCAGGCATATGTGCCATGGGAAATATGCATGACCTTAAAAATCTTATTTTTGTAGTTCTGTCTGTTCCTCTCCACAGCTTCTTTAGTTTTAATTTTTGAAGAGCGATAGATGTCCTCCTTTTAATTTCCCTCATTGTATCTCCATTATTAGTTAGTGATGATCGAGTATACTCAAAACTCTCTACCTCTTCCAATTTTTCCTCATTGATATATATTTCAGATGCCTTGTTTGTTTTGTCTGTTGTCATCAATTTAGTTTTCTTAGCATTAAGATAGGGGTTCTGCTCTTCGCTGTTCTTACGGACTGACATAATTAGTTTTTCAATTCCTTTTGTGTTGTGGACAGTAACACTGTGTCATCAGCATATCTAATCTATGGTATTTCATAACCTTCAATTGTTGTGGCATCGTAATATTCTTTGTCTATGTCTTCTGTAACATTTCTCATTATATTTTCAGTATACAAGTTAAATAAGTAAAAATATTCTTAATACAAATAATTTAAAATGCAAGGTTTAAAATTTTATGTCGCGGTTTGTGGGAATGCCTCTATAACTGCTACATATTGTTTCTAAGTTGAAAATCAAATTTAAATTTAGCAACACTGAACGTAAAACAAACAACGAAACAAAAAATATTTTAAAATACTTTTATTTTAACTTAAACGGCTATAATTTTAGAACTCTCCAGCGATAGGAAACAACATATTTATACAGACATGCATATCGAGTGTTCAAAAACTAACGTCACAAAGAATTATACGGAACAAATTATATTATACCGTGAACACCAGCGAAGACTTATATACTGCTATGCACATGCCTATTTTCCCCAAAAGTAAATACATTTCTAAATAACAGTTGCACTAGTTCAAACAGAATGGAAGGAAAAAAAAACGTGTACAAATGTTGTTTCGTTTCTTAAGTTTCTAAATGAGCAGAAGCGCTAGTCGTATTTTTCAAAAAGTTGGACTCCAGCAAACACATTCGTGACGCAACACAGGAAGTACAAATCTGTGAAAGGGAAAAATAAACGAAACAAATCAATGTTAACAAATAATAGTTAACAGTAATATTTGCGTGCCGGATAACCTTGGCGACCATCCTTCTCTATCTTGTGCGCTCCTTGGCGTTTCCGATTCGTTTGAATGTCTTTTCATGCCACTTGGTCAGTCTACTTGGTCAGTCTACTTGGTCAGTCTTCTTGTTCAGTCTACTGAGACATTTTTTCTCTTGGCTTTCCTCTCTTCCTTTTTTCCCTTGACTTTTCCAGTGATTACTAGATTACTTACACATGTCTAAGTTCTCTAACTTCTGCCTTATCATGACATGTCTAAGTTCTCTAACTTCTGTCTTCTCATAACATGTCTAGGTTCTCTAACTTCTGTCTTATCATGACATGTCTAAGTTCTCTAACTTATGTTTTATCATGACATGTCCAAGTTCTCTAACTTCTGTCTTCTCATGACATGTCTAAGTTCTCTAACTTCTGTCTTATCATGACATGACTAAGTTCTCTAACTTCTGTCTTCTCATGACATGTCTAAGTTCTCTAACTTCTGTCTTATCATGACATGACTAAGTTCTCTAACTTCTGTCTTCTCATAACATGTCTAGGTTCTCTAACTTCTGTCTTCTCATGACATGTCTAAGTTCTCTAACTTATGTTTTATCATGACATGTCCAAGTTCTCTAACTTCTGTCTTCTCATGACATGTCTAAGTTCTCTAACTTCTGTCTTATCATGACATGTCCACGTTCTCTAACTTCTGTCTTATCATGACATGTCCAAGTTCTCTAACTTCTGTCTTCTCATGACATGTCTAAGTTCTCTAACTTCTGTCTTATCATGACATGTCCACGTTCTCTAACTTCTGTCTTATCATGACATGTCTAAGTTCTCTAACCTCTGTCTTATCATGACATGTCCAAGTTCTCTAACTTCTATCTTATCATGACATGTCCACGTTCTCTAACTTCTGTCTTATCATGACATGTCCACGTTCTCTAACTTCTGTCTTATCATGACATGTCCACGTTCTCTAACTTCTGTCTTATCATGACATGTCCATGTTCTCTAACTTCTGTCTTATCATGACATGTCCACGTTCTCTAACTTCTGTCTTATCATGACATGTCCACATTCTCTAACTTCTGTCTTCTCATAACATGTCTAGGTTCTCTAACTTCTGTCTTCTCATGACATGTCCAAGTTCTCTAACTTCTGTCTTCTCATGACATGTCTAAGTTCTCTAACTTCTGTCTTCTCAGGACAAGTCCAAGAAACTTTGGCTTTCTTTTTCCTTGGAAATTTACCTAGTTTTCATTGTTCTGCATCTTCTTTGAGGACACCTTCATTTATTTATCTGTCATTCCGGGATATTTCTTGCATCTTTCTCCAAAACCGCTTCTCTGTTGCTTCCAGATTCTTTACCATCTTTGTGTTAATTCTTCAGCCACCTAGCAATATTGATAGCATACGGCACTGTAATATTCATTCATGTTTAAAGACAATCTCCTGTTTCTTGGCATGTAAGGAGTTAACACATAATATCATCATCATCATCATCATGTTCTCTGTACTCGCAATGGAGCATAAGCCGCCAACAAAGATTCTCCAGCCAATCCTGTCTTGACCAAGTCAGGGATACCTCAAACCATGTCCTTCCCGTTTCTTTTAGTTCTCCCTGTTTTGTGCGTCTCTGTGTCCCGAATGGCCTGCCCCTACATCTTTCTCCTTGAGTACATAAAATAAAAACGCTAATAAAGTGTCTAAATTATCTTTTCATAAAGGATAATAAATAGTTAAAGATGCAAATGGAGAAACATAAAAAAAAATCAACGGACAATAGCTTCCGTGACAAAGGTCGCAACACTTACTGTTTTAACCCTTGCTTTAACCGTTAGCCTATGACCTTCATGGCTCAGCCTTGACCCGTCCCTTGCTTTCTGGCCAGGACCCCTAACAATGTTTGGACCATCGAGCTGAGATCCTGCGTGCCCATGTTGTTAAGTGTCTGGTCGTTGAGGGCTGGGACGGCTGGAGGAGCTGGAGGTGGAGGTGGAGTGGTCACCGGGACGTTGTCGTTCATATAGTTGTAGAAGTAAATATTTGGAGGGAAGTTTTCAGCTGAAATAGATAAATAAATTATTATCTTACCAAAAGCGATGGTGTGGCCTAATCAGTAGTGAACAGCTTCTCTATCAAAGTACTGGGACTATAAACCTATTCGCAAAAAAAAAAAAAACCAAACTGGAAACTGATTTCTACGTGAAAGTTTTGCTTCTGTTGACACACTGACAACTGGTGTCCGAGTTCTGTCCAGTCTCTTTCTATGTTTTTTTTTCTCTCTCACAACTAGAGGGCTTTATATTTCTCTCCAGGTAAGTACTCTGTGCTCTATCACTTTATACCCCAGGTAAGTACTTTGTGCTCTGTCACTTTATACCCCAGGTAAGTACTTTGTGCTCTATCACTTTAGACTCCAGGTAAGTACTCTGTGCTCTATCACTTTATACTCCAGGTAAGTACTTTGTGCTCTATCACTTTATACTCCAGGTAAGTACTCTGTGCTCTATCACTTTATACTCCAGGTAAGTACTCTGTGCTCTATCACTTTATACTCCAGGTAAGTAATCTGTGCTCTATCACTTTATACTCCAGGTAAGTACTCTGTGCTCTATCACTTTATACTCCAGGTAAGTACTCTGTGCTCTATCACTTTATACTCCAGGTAAGTAATCTGTGCTCTATCACTTTATACTCCAGGTAAGTACTCTGTGCTCTATCACTTTAGACTCCAGGTTAGTACTTTGTGCTCTATCACTTTATACTCCAGGTAAGTAATCTGTGCTCTATCACTTTATACTCCAGGTAAGTAATCTGTGGTCTATCATTTTATACTCCAGATAAGTACTCTGTGCTCTATCACTTTATACTCCAGGTTAGTACTTTGTGCTCTATCACTTTATACTCCAGGTAAGTAATCTGTGCTCTATCACTTTATACTCCAGGTAAGTACTCTGTGCTCTATCACTTTATACTCCAGGTAAGTACTCTGTGCTCTATCACTTTATACTCCAGGTTAGTACTTTGTGCTCTATTACTTTATACTACAGGTAAGTACTTTGTGCTCTATCACTTTATACTCCAGGTAAGTACTCTGTGCTCTATCACTTTAGACTCCAGGTTAGTACTTTGTGCTCTATCACTGTATACTCCAGGTAAGTACTTTGTGCTCTATCACTTTATACTCCAGGTAAGTACTCTGTGGTCTATCACTTTAGACTTCAAGTAAGAACTCTGCGCTCTGTCATTTTAGACTCCAGGTAAGTACTCTGTGCTCTGTCATTTTAGACTCCAGGTAAGTACTCTCTGCTGTTACTTTAGACTCCAAGTAAGTACTCTGTGCTTTGTCTCTTTAAACTCCAGGTAAGTACTACTCATTACCATTGTCAGTTTTCTTAAATGCACTATGTGAGATGTAGCCATTTATATTAGACCAGAGTGGGATAGATTATAATTTTGAATCACTCATTCCACTGTTAGAAGTCTGAACAGCATGAGAAGTCACCTCTCTATAGACTGAGCTTCTCTCATCGATGTAGGCTTTGAGACTTCTGGACCAGTCATTCCACTGTTAGAAGCCAGAACACATGAGAAGTCACTTCGCCATAGACTGAGCTTCTCTTTCCTGTTTAGGTTTTGGGTTTCGTCCTTTTAAGCTAGTTCAATCGTAGATCGGCACGAGAGGGAGAAATATTTCATTTCCGTTGCTGTGCTTCCCAAACGGTGGCTGTGCTGCCATATAATGAGACAGCTAGTATCTATATGGGCATTCAAGCCATTTCTTTTTGCCAGTTAAGCATTGCCTCAAACCAAATGCATATTTCCTGCAATTTTTTTTTTAAACGACGCCCAGTCTTTATATATGAGAATCAAAGCCGCTTCTATTTTTAACATTTTCTGACAAGCTGTGCTAAAAATATATCCTTTGTACACTTTATTTTTTACATGCCCCAAAAAACCTGGCCTTGGTAAAACAGTGGGATCCTAGAGATATGCCAGGTAAAACTTATGAAGGTGAAATAAAGGACGTTAAAAACTACAGGAAAAAGGGGGGGGGGTAATTTTACGAGTTTCCACATACGTGAGGCTAAGCTAAAATCAGAGAAGACTTCCACATGGATGAAAAATCTGGCAGAGGGAAAGCATAAAAGGGGGAAGAATGGTGGCCTCTTTGTCCTGTTGTTCAGATAAAGCCGGACTTTAGTTCTGATTATAGGTATAGAAAGTGAGCAGGACTGGATTAAAGTGTGCTTCCCTCCCCTACCCCCCGCTCTTTCGACCTCTCATCGAAAGTGACAAGTACGATTTCATTTTTATCCTTTGATTGATGTTAATAATGTTTTCTTCCTTCCTAATGTCCATTAATCTAAGATAAAGATGATTGTAAAGGAAGATGACTACCAATGATGATGATTATAGACGAGTATGATTATCATCATCATCAGGTGCCGTGCCCACTGGCGTTGGCTATTATGCTTCTCCAGATTACACGATCCATCGTGCAGGCCATCAGTTCAGTTGGTGATCTCCTCTCACACCATCCTGTCAAACTGTCCAGTATCATTTCTCTTGGTCTTCCTCTGAATCTTCTTCCCTCTATTTTTACTGTTGTTATTGCATTTTCAACGCTCCCTCTTGCATGTCCTATGAAAGTACATTGTCTCTCTCTCTCTTATTTTTTTGACAAGATTTTTTGTCTCTCCAGCTCTTCTCATACATTCTTCATTAGTTATTTTTGCTGTCCAGGGGATTCGCAACATTCTTCTAATAAACCACATTTCTACTGCTTCCAATGATTTTTGTGCAGACTTGCCTATTGTCCATGATTCACTTCCATATAACAATATAGGTTCAATATAGCATTTTAGGACTCCTTTTATAACATTCATTGATAAGGAAGTGTTGGCTAATATGTTTCTCATTCTCTGAAATGCAGTCTTTGCTTGGCCTATTCTGTTCCTAATTTCTGTTCTGCATTTCCCATTTGAAGTTATTACTGATCCAAGGTATTTGAATTTCTGCACCTGCTCTAGAATAGTTCCATTTAATTTTATACTGCATGTTGGTGGATTCTGTTTCTTAAATATAACCATAGTCTCTGTCTTTTTGATGTTCAAAGTAAGACCTTTCTGTTCACAATGTCTTCTTTTCAGATTAAGATTTTATATTCTTTTGATTTCAGGCATCCTGTGGTATATTTTGTCTTCCTGCCTGTAAGTTCACTAATTCGTTTGTGCATGTTTTTGCTGTCTTTATTAAAAGAGTCCTCTATTTGTCTGCACTGTTCATTTAACCACACTTCCTTTGCTTCTCTGCGTTTGCGTCTTATTTCTTTATTTATCTTGTTATATTTTTCTTCGTTATTTTTACTCCTCCTCCTCTTGTCCATCAGTCCTAAGATGTTGTCTATCATCTATTTATTTTTGGGGCTTCTTTTTTCAGTGGTATTATCTCCTTAACAGTTTGGTGGATAGAGTCTCTTAACATTGCCCATTGTTCATCTCATAACAAATAGATACAATGCAATAGCAAAAGTAAATAGTATAGATATACTATTTATTTTTGCTATTGCATTGTATCTATTTGTTATAAAACTTTGTATTGTTCTCGCAGTTCTTGGTCATTTTTAAAGAGTTCTGTATTCAGTTTGATGTTTCTCACTTTTCTACATGTTTTCTTTAGCTTTATTATAATTTCGTCCACAGAGTGGGACATGGTCACTATTGCAATCTGCTCCTGGCATGGTTTTTGTTGTTAGTAATGGACAGGATGATTATAACCGATGAAACAGATTATACATGACGATGATTATAGAAGATGAAAAGAATGTTTGATGAAGATGATTATAATAGATGAAAGGAAAGATGATGATGACCATGATGATAATGATGATGATGATGATGATGATATCTTTCTTAATATTCAGACATGCACACAAAAATACGAAAGAAAGTCCTACAAGCCATCTGCAGTACTTGACTTCTGAATTAGCTCCACTTTGACGAAGATCGCTTTCGTCCCTGTTTCATTCATTGGAGCTCTTGAAATATGGCTTTGAAACTAACCGCAGAAACACATGTTAATTAACTTAGGGGTCACAAAATCAGCTCCTTGTCGGCATGAAGATATGGACATCGCAAGAGAGATTACTCAGAAAATTCTGGAGCGATCTCGAAGATTTTAAACCGTAACAGCTAAAGACGTCACATAGTTATCGGTTACAGAAGACAACTCAGAGAAAGAAATTAAAGTTTTCCCCCCTTTATTATTTAAATGCCTTACCGCCACATGCACGTCCAAAGTTGCTCTTTGATATTTTTCTCAATTTTATGCAGTCCTTGTTGTTAATTACATGTTTTACTTTATTTTTTTTTTTTTAATATTCTGACCCACGTGTCCAGTCTCAATATTTTTCTTCTTGATCTCCTTTTGCCATAATTTTCCTTTGAATTTTCCAGTGATTATCAGGTTCCTGACTTCTGTGGTCTCCTGGCCCGTCCAAAGAGACATGATTGCCCTTTATAAACTTAACTAGCTTGATGAGAAACTACAGGAAAGTAGATCATACATTATGGAAAATGAAGAGAGCAAATGTACAAGGATCATAACAACTACAAGTGCAATGTGAACGTCTCAGAGAAATAAGGTTCAAGGAAACAAAATACTTTGTTCACATCAAAAGACACAACAATAAACTGAAGACAGTACTCATTCATTCATTCATTCATTCATTTGCATGTCCCTTGCGGAACTTTGCCTCCCAAACAGCACTCCTGTAGGCCTATAGGTTGAGGCCCCATTCAGATGTAAATAAGCGGAAGTGAAGTCTCAAGAAATGCATCCGTTGCAAAT
Source organism: Achatina immaculata (assembly GCA_009760885.1). Lineage (NCBI taxonomy): Eukaryota > Metazoa > Mollusca > Gastropoda > Stylommatophora > Achatinidae > Lissachatina > Lissachatina immaculata. The sequence goes on from CM019710.1 coordinate 3,911,560, forward strand.
GAAAGATAAAGACCCAGAAGTGACTGATTCTATAATATAGTTCGGCAACCTTCATTTCAAAACCATGGAAATAAAAAAAAATAATATGACCATTGGTTCTTGACAGGAGTAGTTCTATCGATAATCGTTTTACTACAAAGGGACAGGATGCCATGCCGCCTTTGTTGGTGACCAGCGGGCCACAGTCATATCTATAGCTAATAAACACACGTAATAATGAGATATTATAAAACTATTGTTCTTTAACTTATGTAACGTAATGCCATGATGACACACAAATTATTGTGCCTGCGGGTTGCACATTGCCAACCCCCCTCCCCCCGAATCCTATACTTTACCTGCGGCTGGCTTTGAAGGTTGAATCTGTTTGCTGACGCCGATGAATCCTTCTAAGAAATCACCGTTCCTACCCGGGGGTAGGGGGGTTGTTGTTGAAGGTGGAGGTGGTGTCTCACCTGAGAATGGAAACTTTAAATAAGCGACACATTTATCAGGTTCGAGCCGAAATGACGGCACAAGGAATGAAAATATAATTCTTATCCGAATTATATTCTTAACTAAATTTTACCAGTAGTGCTTTATCAAAATTTCTATTTGTTCCGTCAGCACTGAAACGTATACGAGGAAAGAGGCAAGACAAGACAAGGAGGATAATCATGTACAATCTCCGAACCTTGTTTTAAATAATGAAACACATCATTAGAGCGATTGTCTGCAACCCAAAATTTCGTCAGCTTTTCTGATGTCTGCTCACTAAAACAGACATTTCTCTGTAAGTCTGAGTCTGAGAAAAGGAGGAAGACAATCTGGGAGACACACACACACCACAAACAAAAACATTTACTCTAATTCTGCGAAGTAGTGGCTGCTACAATCAGACGACAAACATATACAGTAAATTACAGTGTTCGGAGAAAAGAACACCCTAACTGACGTGCTGATGTCAGGGTTGTCAACCCATAGCTGACACGCTGGTAAGAGGACTGGCAACCCATAGCTGACACGCTGGTAAGAGGATTGGCAACCCATAGCTGACATGCTGGTGTCGTGGTTGGCAACCCATAGCTGACATGCTGGTGTCAGAGTTGGCAACCCATATCTGATATACTGGTGTCAGAGTTGGCACCTTGTAGCCGACACGCTGGTGTCATTGTTGGCGAACTGTAGCTGACATGTTGATGTCATGGCTGGCGACCATAGCTGACATGCTGGTGTCATGGTTGGCGAACCATAGCTGACATGCTGGTGTCATGGTTGGTGAACCATATCTAACATGCTGGTGTCATGGTTGGCGAACTGTAGCTGACATGTTGATGTCAAGGCTGGCGACCATAGCTGACATGCTGGTGTCATGATTGGCGAACCATAGTTGACATGCTGGTGTCATGGTTGGCGAACCATAGCTGACATGCTGGTGTCATGGCTGGCGAACCATAGCTGACATGCTGCTGTCATGGTTGGCGAACCATAGCTGACATGCTGGTGTCATGGTTGGCGAACCATAGCTGACATGCTGGTGTCATGGTTGGCGAACCATAGCTGACAACATCTCCGTTGGTACCCTCATTAACAGGTCTAATAAGGCGAACTGATAGAATCGCCATAACCTCCATAATCCCCATGGTGGTGGAGTCTGCTAAAGAAGTACTGCACACACACCTTTGCAGCTTAGCTCCACTCACTGACTGAAAAAAAATTAGCCGCCATAACCCGTTCCCACGCTGACATGATGATGTGCCTCAATATCTTCACAGCTTCGGCTGCAAAGAACACCAGCTCCGCAGTCCCAGGGATATAGCACAAGGGCTGGAAACCAACAAGTGCCTCAGACAAACTAAAGACTAACCCATAAACCCAGCTAATGGGTTGAGAGTGTCGTAGGCGGCGCTGTTGACCGGGATCTCGCTGAACGTGTTGCTCCTGTATTCAGATTTGGGGCCAAGGACGAAGCCGTCCAGCCGGTCACTGATAAGGCCCGAAGGAGGGGGCGTGGGGGCCTTCGTGGTGACTAGCCGAGGCCTAAAAGTGCTCTGCTGCCCGGTTTGAGCTGCTACGGTGCCACCTGGTTTGGAGAATAGAGCAGGAAATACAAGAAAGGCAAGATTTTGCTTTAAGAAAAGAACGAATTAATATCAAATTGTGTCTACAACAATAACAAACATTAACTGGGGACATTAGTTCTGATAGCAGAGAGTGAGGAACTAAAGTGTCCTGTAGTTCCGGTTTGTGTTTCTGGCAAGGTCTGCAGAAAGATCCATGGAAAATATTTTAGATGGAAAAATCCGGGAATACCTGAATGGTGTTGATTGGCAACGAAGGAAGAGATAAAATAAGCATCAAAGGAAGTGATAAAGTAAGCAACGAAGGAAGAGATAAAATAAGCAACGAATGAAGAGATAACATAAGCATCAAAGGAAGAGATAAAATAAGCAACGAAGGAAGAGATAAAATAAGCAACGAAGGAAGAGATAAAATAAGCAACGAAGGAAGAGATAAAATAAGCAACGAAGGAAGAGATATATACTATTCGATCAACTTCAAATCTTCATCAAAATCACCCCCACGGAAGCCCATCCCACGGCATCACAATGTCCACTGTCAGAAAAACAGAGGTCTTCAGAAAAACAGGATGGAACCAGTGCTTTTAAACACACAAGAGTAACGTAAATGTAAGTTAAAGGTAAAATCCCTGTCTCCATGCCATTAAGACATACGGGGGACATGGCGTTAGACCCGTATTTCCGAGGCTTTCAGCACATGAAAGTCTGATGTGGTCATTATCACGCCTTGGCCGCAGTTACCTTCCCAGATTTCCCTGGTATCCATTTTTAGATGCTGGGTGGAACTCGGGGCATTTTTGTGTGTGTATCAGATAAAAATCCCCCTCTGCTGGGACTTGAACCCGATACCATCGGATTTAGTAAATAGTGCCTACCACTCAGCCAAACAGGTTGCCAAATATGTAAGAGTGGGCTACAGAAAAGTAACCAGTAAATGTTGCCGGCCATACTTACTTAGCAAAGTTCCTAACAATGCGTCCAAAGCGTTGGTGTCCTTTGGGGGAACAGGCTGTGCTAGAAACTGGTTGAACTGTAAAACAACAACAATAACAACAACAAAAGATAAGATTGTGATATCAGATTGTGATTATTTTGTATTGCTGTTGTTATGGGGGGTGGGGTGGGGGGGGGAAACGAAGACGCTGTCCCGTTGTGGCAATCATCGGTCCATAGCAGACATGCTAGCGTCAGGATTGACCAACCGTAGCCGATCAAGACCCTGCACTAAATCTCCGTTGGTACCCCTGGCCTGCGGGACACGGGAATCCTGTTCTCACGGAGTCTGCTGAAGAAGTGTTGCATAATCCTTACTTTTTACACGCACTCAGGGACTAAAAAAAATGGCTGACGTGGCCCGCTCCCAATCCGATATGATGCTTCTCCTCAACATCTTCATAACATCGGCTGCAAATAATACCAATTTACATTTCCAGAGGATTGAAGAAGAAGAAACAGAAGAAGAAGCAGAATAAGAAAAATAAGAAAAACAAGAACAAGAAAAAGAAGAGCAAGAAGAAGAAGAAGAACAGCAAGACGAAGAAGAAGAAGAAGAAGAAGAAGATTGATCTTTATTTCAAATGGGTTAATAATTGGGCATGCAGACCCGTCTGACATTCTGCCCTTTATCATATATCTTTCACTCTGTTCCAAACATTCTACAAATATGTTGTTCATGCAACAAACATAATTAACATTGAAGCTGAGAGACATAAAATAAAACATTTACGTTTCGCTCTTATTCACTCACCCAGTACAGAAGTAACTACATACATATATAAATGACTATATACTAAATAAAAAATTTCGAGACTGTTCAGAAAAAACAATTAATTGTATTCGGTGTCTGTAAGAGCAGTTTAAGATAGCTTTTAAGTTTTATGATTCATGGAGGCATGTAGTCGACATCAAATAGATATTGGGAAAGCTTGTAGTTGTAGAAAGGAGTATAATTTATATTTTTTATACAGGATGGGAGGGTATTCCAAAGATGAACAGCAGAATAACTAAAGCTTTTCTTGTAAAGATCAAGGCTAGGTTTTGGAAGACGTATGTTGTTCAAGCGTTGGCTGCACTTTAGGCTAAATTTAAACAGGTTCCATAGATAAGGCGGTGCATGCCGTGAAAGAATTTGATGCACTAACTTAGCTTTGTTGAAGAGGAACCTGTTCTTAAGAGGTAGTATTTTGATACGTTTGTGCTGGTTAGTTGTTTGTGCTTGATCTTTGTCACTAATAAGCTTTACTGCTTGCTTTTGGAGTGAGCAAAGCCTTTTTGTATTTGACACTGCGCAACCATCCCAAACTGTTGAGCAATAGTCTAAATGTGTTTGTATATGTTATATGTAGTATGTCTTCCTTGTATCTTGATCGATGAAGTGCTTGATTTTGGCTAACTGGTATACTTTTTGTGCGATGAGTTTTGTTAGGCTTTGCATATGAGAGTTCCAGGTCAGATGTTGGTCAATAATAAGACCTAGTGTTTTGTGCTCGCTAACGTTTTCTATCTGTGATGTTTCCGTGCTGAGCCGTAGTGTTGTTTCTGTTGCGTTTTGTAGTTTCTGTCTTTTTGTTATGAGCACTGACTTTTTTTTATCGGTGTTTATAATCATGCCATTATTTTTGCTCCATCTAATTAAATTGTATAACTCGACCTGAAGAGTTGATTCTAGATTAATACAATCGTAGTCACTGGTGTAAACTGTGCAATCATCGGCAAAAAGGTCACAAGAAGAGTGTTTAAGAAGAAGTGGAAGATAATTGATATAGATAGCAAAGAGCAACGGGCCTAGAATAGAACCTTGCGGAACATCAGTGTCAACTTTAGCAGCATTTGATAGAGAATTGTTGAAGAATACTACCTGTTGTCTGTCTGAAAGAAACGATGCGATTAATTTTATTAGGTCAGGGTGCAGTCTATAAGTCTTTATTTTTCTTACAAGAATATCGTGGTCAATCATATCAAATGCCTTTTTAAAGTCGACAAAGATGGCACCACATAGTCTGTCGTCATTTATGCTTACTAACCAGTTTTCTGTCATTTTGGTAAGAGCTGTGTGGCAGGAATGATTGGGTCTAAAGCCTGACTGACTGTCTATGAGTAAATTGTTCTCTTGCATGTGTCGTAGAGTTATTGTGTGTATGTGTTTTTCGAGTGGTTTTGATAATGACGATAGTATGGATATTGGTCTATAGTTGGTAAGATTGTTGGATGAGCCAGATTTGAAGCGAGGGTATACCTTAGCAGTTTTAAAAGCCTCAGGGAAATAACATTTTGCAATGCACTGGTTGTAAATATATGTTAGTGTATGTGAAATGACAGGTGCAGCATAAGGTAAGATCTTATTACTAATATCATCAAGCCCAGCTGTATTGTTATTTTTTTAAGGTCAAGAGATAACTGTGAACTTCACTGACTGTTAAGAATGGAATGTGTAACTGTTTAAAATCAGTACATCTGCTGTCCAGGAATGTTTGTAGTTCATGTAAGTCGCATACAGGAGCTGATATTGATGATTTAAGAACGTTGATTTCTTCTCTGAAATGTGTACAGATATGTGCGCAAGTGTATGCACGATTGATGGCTTGAAAATCAAATTCTTTTATTTGATAGGGTATTTATGGCTTTCCAAATTGATTTACTGTCTGATTTATTCTGTACTAGATTCATAAAGTAATTTTTTTCTCTTGTCTTATTAAGTATTGAACTTTGTTTCTGAGTGAACGGTAGGTCATAAAGTCCTTGATTTTGTGTGCCCGGTCACGTTCTCTTATGGCATGTAATATTTCAGGTGTTATCCAAGGTGACTTCGTCTGGTGTTTTACTCTCACCTCTTTCATGGGGACATGTTTGTCTAATATATCTCTGAAGATCTTTTGCCAATACTCCATTGCATCATCAGGGTCAGTTAGTTGGTAGAAGCAAAACAAGAACAAGAATAAGAAGAGCAAGAAGAAGAAGAAGAAGAAAACCAAGAAGAAGTAGAAGATGAAGAAAAAGAAGAAGAAGAAGAAACAAATGTAAAGCAAGAAGAAGAAGAAGAAGAAGAATAGCAAGAAGAAGAAGAAGAAGAAAAAGAAGAAGAAGCAGAAGAAGAAAAAGAAGAATAGCAAGCAAAGGAAGAAGAAGAAAAGCAAGAAGAAGAAGAAGAATAGCAAGAAAAGGAAGCAGCAGCAGAAGAAGAAGTAGAAGAAGAAGAAGAAGTAGAAGAAGAAGAAGAAGAAGAAGCAAATAAAAAGATGAAAAAAGCAAAAGGATGAAGAAAAAAGTAAGATGAACAAGAAGAAGAAGAATAAAAACAAAAAGAAGAAAAAACAAGAAGAAGAGGAAGAAGAATAAGTAAAGCAAGAAGAAGAAGAAGAAAAACGAGAAGAAGATGAAGAATAAGAATAATTAAAGCAAAAAAGGAGAAGAAGAAAAGCAAGAAGAAAAACAAGAAGAAGAGGAAAAAAAAGAATAAGTAAAGCAACAAGAAGAAGAAGATAACCGTGAAGAAGAAGAAGAAAAGCAAGAAGAAGAAGAAGAAAAACAAAAAGGGGAAGAAGAAGAATAAACAAAACAACAAGGAGAAGAAGAAAAACAAGAAGAAAAGAAGAAAAACAAGAAGAAGAAGAAAAACAAGAAGAAGAGGAAGAAGAATAAGTAAAACAAGAAAGAGAAGTAAAACAAGAAGAAGAAGAAGAAAAACAAGAGGAAGATGAAGAATAATAATAAGAAAAACAAGAAGAAGATGAAGAATAAGTAAATCAAGAAGAAGAAGAAGAGGAAGAGCAAGAAGAAAAACAACAAGAAGAGGAAGAAGAAGAATAAGTAAAGCAACAAGAAGAAGAAGAAAAGCAAGAAGAAGTAGAAGAAGCAGAAGATTACTGTTATTGTAGCAACAAACTGTAGACGCAGAAACAAAAAGCACTCAGTACATTTAGGGCACAAAACAAAGGGCTCTAGACCTGAACCGCCAGAGATTGCGAGAATCTAATCCCGTCCCGCACGAGGCCGCATACTCGTGCTAGTCGATGATTCCAGCTGCATTCAGCCTCATATATGCCCCGCCGCATGCCGCAGCATATATCCAAGATTATGTTTGCTAACAGTTCCCATCAAGTGCTGGTTCTTTACGATGCGTTTTCTGGCACACACAGTTCAGATTCCCTACCTGCGCCCTTAACCTGTCCTAGCTCCAGCAATCTCTTCACAGTTACATTGTTCTTTCCATTCCCGCTCTTCACTTTCCCCCAGTCTTTCCAATACGGCTTTAGCAATGTCCCCCCTTGTCCATTCTCAAACCTTTCTTACACAAAGTCCAGTATGGCTTTAGCAATGTCCCCCCTTGTCCATTCTCAAACCTTTCTTACACAAAGTCCAGTATGGCTTTAGCAATGTCCCCCCTTGTCCATTCTCAAACCTTTCTTACACAAAGTCCAGTATGACTTTAGCAATGTCCCCCCTTGTCCATTCTCAAACCTTTCTTACACAAAGTCCAGTACGGCTTTAGCAATGTCCCCCCTTGACCATTCTCAAACCTTTCTTACACAAAGTCCAGTACGGCTTTAGCAATGTCCCCCCTTGTCCATTCTCAAACCTTTCTTACACAAAGTCCAGTACGGCTTTAGCAATGTCCCCCCTTGTCCATTCTCAGCCTGCCATTTTATTTTAGCCTGTCCAGCAAAGTCTATCTGCCGCTTCGTTGCCAAGTACTCCCGCATGTCCTGGACAATAAAGCCAGGTTAGATTTATCTTATTCAAATATGATTTCTTAGCTGATTACGGACATGGACGTAGTAGTGCCATCAGTGGTAATAGGGTGATAGCAATAGTGGCAAAATTAGTTGTAGCAATATTAGTAGTAATATCGAGCTCCGAAAGGATGACTTATAGCAGAGGTTCTCAAGCCATTTTTGGGGGGCCTGGACCTCCTTTCCAGCTTGAGAACAGGTTTTGACTTTCAGTTAAGAATTAAGCAAACTCTCTCTATCTATCTCTCTCTCTCTCTCTCTCTCTCTCTCTCTCTCTCTCTCAAGGCACATTGGGCTTCCGCAAGGGTTTTCCACAAAAGCCTGCCCTTAGTCTTTTTTTCTTTCTGCTCTTGCCCAGGTGAGCCATCTATTACCCAGCATCCTCTCTGTTGTTCTTCCCCACCTCTCTCTTAATCTACCCTTACAGCTGTCCCCTGACATGTCTATTTTGATGTTGTTTTTAATAATGAGTTATCAGCCATCCCGAGTACATGATCCACCCGTCTTTCCTCAATAACCGAAATATGCATTTTTTCCGCTACTACTATTAATTTACTAATACTACTACTACTATTACTACTAATACTACTACTATTATTATTTTACTACTACTACTACTACTACTACTACTACTACTACTACTACTACTACTATTACTAGTAAAAAGGTAACGATAAAGCTAATCCTGTCATGGCTTAGAGGCACATAGGGATATGGTGTTAGTGCCCATATTTTTCTTGACCTGTTAGCACACTAGAGGGTGATATGGTCAGTATCATGCCTGGCTGCCTTTCCTTCCCCAACTCCAGAAGAAGTTGGGTACCCATTTCTAAAGCTGGGTGACTGGGATGCCGTCGGTCGGACTCGAATCCCCCGAACAAGAAGAGGAAGAAGAAGAATAAGTAAAGCAACAAGAAGAAGAAGAAAAGCAAGAAGAAGTAGAAGAAGCAGAAGATTACTGTTATTGTAGCAACAAACTGTAGACGCAGAAACAAAAAGCACTCAGTACATTTAGGGCACAAAACAAAGGGCTCTAGACCTGAACCGCCAGAGATTGCGAGAATCTAATCCCGTCCCGCACGAGGCCGCATACTCGTGCTAGTCGATGATTCCAGCTGCATTCAGCCTCATATATGCCCCGCCGCATGCCGCAGCATATATCCAAGATTATGTTTGCTAACAGTTCCCATCAAGTGCTGGTTCTTTACGATGCGTTTTCTGGCACACACAGTTCAGATTCCCTACCTGCGCCCTTAACCTGTCCTAGCTCCAGCAATCTCTTCACAGTTACATTGTTCTTTCCATTCCCGCTCTTCACTTTCCCCCAGTCTTTCCAA
>CM019710.1:3925685-3948185 GCA_009760885.1 Achatina immaculata
ACTTTCCTGGGGGAGCACTCGGGTTTGCAGGTGGGAAGGCTTATGAAGAACAACAACAAAAGTTATATTAAACAATATTAATACATAAAAGAAATAAATGGAAAGCGAAAAGAAATGTCCCTGCATGTTTTTGTGTGATGAAGGTGTAAACTGAAATGTTACAAATGTGTTCTCGTTAACTAGTAAAGCTGTTCCTACTTCTTTTGTTGTAAATTATGCCATAACAATTGGAGGTTATGAAATACCAGAGATTAGATATGCTGATAAGGCGAAGGACAGGCATTTGTGGAAAACCCTTGCGGAAGCCCCATGTGCCCTGGGCACTTAAGGTTCTGAGAGAGAGAGAGAGAGAGAGAGAGAGAGATGCTGATGACACAGTATTACTGTCCACAACACAAAAAGGAATTGAAAAACTAATTATATCAGTCCGTAAGAACAGTGAAGAGCAAAGCCTCTATCTTAATGCGAAGAAAACTAAATTGATGACAACTGCAAAACAAACAAGGCAGCTGAAATATGCATCAATGAGGAAAAACTGGAAGAAGTGGAGAGTTTTGAATATCTTGGATCACTACTAACTAATAATGGAGATACAATGAGGTAAATTAAAAGGAGGACATCTATTGCTCTTCAGAAAGTAAAACAAATAAAGAATGTGTGAAGAGTAACAGACAGAACTACAAAAATAAGATTTTTAAGGTCATGCATCTTTCCCATCGCAACATATGCCTGTGAGACCTGGACACTTAACAAAACAACTGAGAAACATATAAATGCCTTTGAATGTCAATGCTACAGAAGAGTTCTTCAAATATCATGGGCACACAAGAGAGCAAATATATCCACACTACAAGAGCTTAATATTGAAGAAGGCTGGCTAGTAAAGAGGATTAATGTGAGGAAACTTAGATATTTTGGACACATTAAACGTCATGATAACCTATAGAATACCATCTTGGAAGGATACATAATGGGAAAAAGAAAGAGAGGAAGACCAAGGCGAATATGGCTGCAAGACCTCGTTAATGATCTGCAAATGGATGCATCAGCAGCAGGCCATCCTGCTCACAACCGAGAGGCCTACAGGAGAGCTGTTAGGGAGGCAAAGTTCCGCAACGGACATACGAATGAATGAATGAATGAATGAATGAATGAATGAATTTTAACATTTTGTTGTCACAGCTTTACTGCCGTGATTTTGCGTATATTCATATTTAGTCTTATATATAAAAGTACATTGTCTTTCCAAAAAAAAATAAGAGAGAGAGAGAGAGAGAGAGAGAAAATGAATGAATGAATGAATGAATAATCTTTATTCTTCAAGGGTAAAGAATTGGGCACGCAGGCCCGTCTTACATTCTGCCCTTCATCACTCCATCTTTCATTCTTCCCACACACTTGATTTAGTACAAAAATACAAATTAAATTAGGAAAAACATATCAAAAGAATGTAAGATTTAGCTGCTACATTCAAGGTAAAGAGAGAAAGAGAGAGAGAGAGAGAGAGAGAGAGAGAGTCAATGTACTTTAATCGGACATGCAATGAAAAGAAGGGACATTGAAAATATTGTAACAACAGGAAAAAATAGAGGGAAGAAGAGCCAGGGGAAGACCGAGAGAAATGATACTGGACAGCCTGACGGGATGGTGTGAGAGGAGATCACCAACTGAACTGCATGAAGGATAGTGTACTCTGGAGAAGGATAATAACTAACGGCAGTCATCACCGCACCTGATGATGATGATGAGTGTTATATATATAGTTTTACCCAAAAACTAGACGTATATTAGAAGGTATAGAATACTGTAAATCAGTGTTTTCCATTATTTATAACGCAGCAACCTTTAACCCCAGTAGCGGTTTGCCTTAATCTACTATCACTTTGTCTTAAAAAGAAGAAAACCCTTCACACATTTCTTCTGCTTTAAATCGTCCAGGCTTTTTAGAGGACACCTACATGACCCTTATATGAAATACAGGGATCAGCGATCCCATATTGGAAGCCACTGCTGTAGAATACAGTGTATCCTAAGGCTTCTTTTGCCTGTTTTAACAATTTCAGGTACTATTTTTATATGTTTCATTGTTTTCTTAAGTGAAATGTGCAGTTACATCATCATCATCATCATCGTCGTCGTCATCATCATCATCATCGTCGTCGTCGTCGTTTCGTGCCATTCCCCCCATAGAAGGTTGGCTGCAATTAGTCTCCAGTGTATTCTGCTTCTTGCCTGTGTAGAAGACTCGGCCACGCTGCTACCTCCCACCTCTTTATGTTGTCCATCCATCTCTTGATGTTGTCCGCCCATCTCTTGATGTTGTCCGCCCATCTCTTGATGTTGTCCACCCATCTCTTGATGTTGTCCGCCCACCTCTTGATGTTGTCTGCCCATCTCTTGATGTTGTCCACCCATCTCTTGATGTTGTCCGCCCACCTCTTGATGTTGTCTGCCCATTTCTTGATGTTGTCCCCCCATCTCTTGATGTTGTCCACCCATCTTTGTCACCGTCGTCCTCTTGTTCTCTTCCCTTCAATCCTGTGCTCGAGAAGGTCCTTCAGTCTAGGATTACGCTTCTTGAAATGCCCAAGAATCTCAGTTTATGAAAAGAGAAAACAGCTACAGCATACAGCATACAGCATACTCTGTCGTATGTTGTAGCTGTTGTTATCAGAGGACATGGTGTTATTATCCGTATTTTTGTTGAACTGGCGATGAGGCTGACGAGACAAACATCAAATCCCGACCACCCCTTAAGTCTTCTTAGACCTTCCTACACCTGCATGTCTGTGGCGTCTCTGAGTGAACTCGAACACTAGCCTCGACATAAATGAAAAGTTCCTTTGCCACTTCTTCTTCTTCTTCTTCTTCTTCTTCTTTGAGTAGCTGCTGAATATTCAACAGCTTTCCGGGCCAATGAGACTCATTGCTGCAAGCAAGACCCGTCTTCGTTCCTCTCCGTCTTTGATCTTTTCTTGCTAATTATCGGTTCAAATAGCGCCTATGTCTTCTTCTAGGTTGTCTCCCCATCGTCGTCTATGTCCACCTCTTGTTCTATCCTCCTTCATCACTTCTGTATAGCCCATCTTTCTTTGTCTATCCTCATTCATTCTCTCTAGATGCTCGAGCCAGCTCAGTCTGTTGTTTTCCATAACGGCTGTTATAAGCGGGGAGTTAAACAAAGGGTAGATTTCCTTGTTACTTCTTATCTCCCCTTGTTGTGTTATAGGGTCTCTTACTGGTCTATAAATTCTTCTCAGGATTCTGTTCTGAAATGTTTGTATTTGGTTTTCTTCTTGTGTATTTGTACTCCATGTTACTTACTTAGGCAGCGAATGTTTATAAAAGATAGCTATAAATGATGAGATAAAAGAAAGAAACAATGTTTATAAAATATAGTTATAAATGATGAGATAAAAGAAAGAAACAATGTTTATAAAATATAGTTATAAATGATGAGATAAAAGAAAGAAACAATGTTTATAAAATATAGTTATAAATAATGAGATAAAAGAAAGAAACAATGTTTATAAAATATAGTTATAAATGATGAGATAAAAGAAAGAAATGATGTTTATAAAATATAGTTATAAATGATAAGATAAAAGAAAGAAACAGTGTTTATAAAAGTTAGTTATACAATTGATATGATAAAAGAAAGTAATAGTGTCTATAAAAGATAGTTATATAACTGATATGATAAAAGAAAGAAATAGCTTTTATTTTTTTTTCTTTCATTAACCCCACATGCTCGCCTTAGAAATCTTTTAGCGGCAGAACATGATCATCAAAAAGTGTTCTGAGATTTCCTGGACTTGAGTCATCAAAGGGTTAATAACATGACCAAGGAGGGCAAGAGAGACTTACATTGACCACTGCCAGACTGGGACGAGGATTGGTAATTTGGGTTGAACACCGTCGGCTTCAGTGCACTCATGTCGTACCTGCTGGCGTACGGGTCGACCACGTCCGCTGGTAGAGGCTGCTGAGATCCGAAAGTACCTGAGAGGTTAAAGAGGTTCAGATCGTTGAAAATTACATAATTATTCCTGTGTGTTATTGATTTAGTGAAACTCTTTTGCTCGCTATGTGCTGGTGTGTGGTTGCTTTATGTATACTTATATCTTCTTCTTCTTCTTCTTCTACTACTACTACTACTACTACTACTACTACTACTACTGCTACTACTACTACTACTACTACTACTACTACTACTATTACTAAGTACTGCGACTACTACTGCTACTACTTCTTCATCTACTACTACTACTAACTACTACTGCTTCTACTACTATTACTACTACTTCTAATACTACTTCTACTACTACTACTACTACTACTACTACTACGATACTACTACTGTTATTACTACTATTAACTACTACTAACTATTACTACTGCTACTACTACTTCTACTACTACTACTACTGACTAATACTACTATTACTAACTACTATTAACTAGAACTATTATTACTACTACTACTACTACTACTACTATTACTACTACTACTAACTACTACTATTAATACTGCAACTACTACTACTACTACTACTACTAACTACTATTATTACTACTGTTGGTATTACTACTATTACTACTAACTACTACTATTACTACTAACTACTACTAATTATCACTACTACTAATACTAATTATCACTACTACTAATACTAACTACTACTATTACTACTAACCACTACTAACTATTACTAATTACTATTAACTACTACTAACTACTATTATTACTACGAACTACAACTAACTAACTCTAAATTCTACTAACTACTATTATTACTACGAACTACAACTAACTAACTCCAAATACTACTAATTACTATTATTACTACGAACTACAACTAACTAACTCTAAATACTACTAACTACTATTATTACTACGAACTACAACTAACTAACTCTAAATACTACTAACTACTCCTCTCCCCTTCTCTCTCTCTCTCTCTCTGAACCTTAAGTGCCCAGGGCACATGGGGCTTCCGCAAGGGTTTTCCACAAATGCCTGTCTTTCGCCTTTTTTTCTGCTCTTGCCCAGGTGAGCCCTCTATTGCTCAACATCCTTTCTGTTGTTCTTCTCCATGTCTCTTTTGGTCTACCCTTACTTCTGCTCCCCTGTGGTGTCCATCTTAGTGCTATTTTTGGTAGTGAGTTGTCAGTCATTCGGAGCACATGTCCCAACCATCGCCAGCGTCTTTCCTCAATAATTGTTGTCAGTGGTTTCATATGCATTTCTGCCAATAAAATGTTATTTCTTATGGTGTTTGGCCAAAATATTTTTTTAATTCTACGTAAACATTTAGTCTAAAAAGAATTCAACTTGTTTTCTATGGTTTTGGTGATTTTCCAGCATTCACTTCCATAGAGCAGTACACTTAGAACATTACTATTAAATCTCTTCCTCCTTCTTAATCCCTGCTCCTAATCCTCTTTCTTCTTGTATAGATTCATAAAGCCAACCTTACAGACAACAAGACAGGCAATCTACATAACTCTTCATCATGCCTATACCACAATTCCCCATCAAAGATCTTCCACTCTGACTAGATTTATGCAAAATTTTAAACCAAATGAGTCTCTTGCATTGTGCAGCAGCCATAATAACAAATACAGCAGTCATAGTAACATAAATGGCAGTCATAGTAACAAATACATCAGGTATAGTAACATATACAGCAATCATAGCAACAAACACAGTAGTCATAGTAACAAATACAGCAGTCATAATTACAAATGCAGGCAGTCATAGTAATAAACACAACAGTCATTGTAACAAACAAGCATTCATAGTAACAAATGCAGCAGTCATATTAACAAAAACAGCTGTCACAGTAATCAAACAGCAAATACTAGTAACAACAACAGTGGTCATAGCAATAAAACAGCAGTCGTAGTAACAAAAGAAACAGTTATAGTAATAAAACAGCAGATATTGTAACAAAAAAAGCAGTCACAGTAATAAAACAGCAGATGTAGTAACAAAAAAAACAGCTGTCCTAATGAATATCAGTCACATTAACAGAACAGCAGTCATAGCGGTAATATAACACTCGTAGTAACAAGACAGCAGTCATAACGGTAATATAACACTCATAGTAACAAAACAGCAGTCGTAGTGACAAGAATAGCGGTAAAAGTGTCGAAACAGATACAGTGACACAACAAGTGTTGAAACAGTGACACAGGGACAAAAACACCCGTGTCATAATAGCAGGTATATTTATTAGACCAGTGTTTCCCAAGCTTGTTCTTGCTGCCGCCCCCTTTTCTCCCAGGCCACATCCCCAACGCCCCCCTACCCTCTACCTCTTACGCACTACTCTTACAGTGGGGCATTAAACTAGGATATACATCACACAACTAAAAAACTCCAGCTAGAAAACCAGTCTATTTCTCAACTTTTAATGTGATGGATGAGTTTCATGCAGGGACACAAGTTTCTCAATATCAGGTTGAAAAGTGTTAATAAAGGAGGTATTTCTGCCCCTGTCTAAGAAGGAAGGTAATACTGCCCCTGTCTAAGAAGGAAGGTATTACTACCCCTGTCTAAGAAGGAAGGTATTACTACCCCTGTCTAAGAAGGAAGGTATTACTACCCCTGTCTAAGAAGGAAGGTATTACTACCCCTGTCTAAGAAGGAATGTATTACTACCCCTGTCTAAGAAGGAAAGTATTACTACCCCTGTCTAAGAAGGAAAGTATTACTACCCCTGTCTAAGAAGGAAGATATCACTGCCCCTGTCTAAGAAGGAAAGTATTACTACCCCTGTCTAAGAAGGAAAGTATTACTACCCCTGTCTAAGAAGGAAGGTATTACTACCCCTATCTAAGAAGGAAGGTATTACTACCCCTGTCTAAGAAGGAAGGTATTACTACCCCTGTCTAAGAAGGAAGGTATTACTACCCCTGTCTAAGAAGGAAGGTATTACTACCCCTGTCTAAGAAGGAAAGTATTACTACCCCTGTCTAAGAAGGAAGGTATTACTATCCCTGTCTAAGAAGGAAAGTATTACTACCCCTGTCTAAGAAGGAAGGTATTACTACCCTTGTCTAAGAAGGAAGGTATTACTACCCCTGTCTAAGAAGGAATGTATTACTGCCCCCGTCTGCTGCTTCGTTTTCTCACAAAGCCCCCCTCCCTGCTGCCCTCTTTTCTTCCACCGCCCCCTGGTCCCTTCCAACGCCCACGGGGGCGTTATCGCCCATTTTGGGAAACACTAGAATAGACTAACGGCGAGTGCCATTAGATATGAATAGAAATCATGACTTTGGCTGACGGTAATGACAAGACTGTGAGACTCAAACCTTGCTGCTGTGGCGGCGACTGGTTAAAGCTACTCTGGCCGTACGGCTGCTGTTGCTGAGGTGGAGACGGGCCCTGCCCCAGCTGTTGCTGCTGCGGCGCTGTCGGCTGTCCAGGCGATTGCTGGTAATAGCTGCTGCTTTGCTGAGCCGGCTGGTGGCCTGACTGCTGGTAATGCCCGCCACTGTAGGCCGGTGATGGTTCCTGATGATACTGGTTACCATAGTAACCGCTTGAACCGTAACCTTGACCTGGGTGTTAGTGGCACGGGCCAAGGACAAACACGTATTAGACAAACCACATATGGGTTATGAAACGTGAAAAGGGAAATATATTTTTATATGAAAAAAGTAAATTACATTAGTAGCTAATAACTGAATTCTCATTAACAACAAATTATTGAAATTAACTAACATTATTCTGCTTTAAAACTTACATTAATGACTAATTTATATATTAATATATATATATTTCACAGTTAACGATTTCTTTATTAGTTCATTTATTAGATAATCTAATTTTTTTTTTCTGTTAGAGACTTTTAACTGCAGGAAACTCGTGTATAAATCAAACTACGGGAAGGAAAGCTTAACACTATTTAACGTGAAAAGAATACGTTATAAATTCTTATAGCTATACAGTAAGAAATACATATAATTAAAGCGAATATTAATGAATTGTATAAATATTTATATTCGTTAGAAGTTTTAAACTCCTCATAGAGTTTTTAATGCAAATTTCTGTGAATAAATTATAAAAAAGGATGTTAAAGTGACCTTTGTGTTGGTAACAGGATGTCTTATATCGCGGCGTTTGTTTCTTTTTGATTTCATTGAAAGAGAGGAACACTGTTCCTTGCAGGCCAAGCTGTGATGATGTTGAGCGCTCATGCCTCGTGTCGGATGGGGAGTGGGTTACAATGGCTTGTATAAAGACCCCGAATGTGCCTAAGAAAGGACGTTTCCCCGGCGTAATCTGCACGCTTGGGGGGGGGGCCAGAGCCCAGACGAGAAGCAGGGTGGGGGGAGAGAGTTAGTCTCTGACAAGGAGCACCAGGAGGAAGAAGGATAGAGATTTAGCCAGTGGTGTTGCATCCCCCCAGTTATTATACCCGCAGCGTAACCACAGCAAACAATTGTCTTCTTCTTCTTCTCTTCACACACAACTGTGTGGCTGACCAGAAGATTCTCACATAGTGCATGAACACTTTTACTTACTCACGAGCGAATAGCTAGAAGTGTTAGTTAACTGAGCATAGAAGGCAGTACATCATGCGCGTGCACACACACACACGCACAGCTCTGAGATGAGACGCATCTGATCCTAGAAATGGAGGGCCATCTTTGGTATTCCCGCTCTCAGACAGGAAAAAGTTAACCTAAATCTTCTTAACAGACAGACGTCATATTTAATCAAAACTTCGGCGCCTCTTGTCCCATAAAGATTTCAGCTGTTTTGTTTCTATCCCACGGACAGCCCGAGGCCTCACAGGAAATTATGCTGTTCACGCTTTGGGAAAAAAAAAGTTTCTTCCTTCCTTCACTCCATCATAAAGGACTGATAATTAATTTGAATGATCAGCAAATATATTTATTCTCTTTCACTATACCCCCTTACTGTTAAAAAAATGTCTACTGTGCCTTGCGGGTGGGGCCCCCGAGTGAAATTTTGTAAGACGATACAAAACTCTTCCCCCCTCCACCCAAAACCTTATTATTTTCGATTACAGGGCCCACTGAAGCCTTTCGGCCCCACGCTCAAGACAGGGAAAACCTTCTGGGCCCCCCATGGGGCCTGGTTATAGGGCAAACATTTTCTGTTTCCTGGAATTTAGGATTTTAGGTTCTAGGATATAGTATGAAGCCGTAATGGGACAGTATGAAGCCTTCATGGGACAGTATGAAGCCCCTTCATGGGAAATATGAAGCCATTCACGGGACAGTATGAAGCCTTCATGGGACAATATGAAACCCCTTCATGGGAACAGTATGAAGCCTTCATGGGACACTATGAAGCCTTCATGGGACAGTATGAAGCCTTCATGGGAACAGTATAAAGCCTTCATGGAACAGTATGAAACATTCATGGGACAGTATGAAACCTTCATGGGAACAGTATGAAGCATTCATGGGACAGTATGAAGCCTTCATGGGACAGTATGAAGCCTTCATGGGAACAGTATGACGCCTTCATAGGACAGTATGAAGCCTTCATGGGAACAGTATGAAGCCTTCATGGGACAGTATGAAGCCTTCATGGGACAGTATGAAGTTTTCATAGGACACCAAAAGTGGTGGGAAAAAAATCCAGTTAGATTTAAACCTGGGATCATTTCACCATTTGCTGGGAGCTTTAATTACTGAGCTATCCATTTCTGTCTCCAAAGTTTGTGACTTACAACATAAACATCAACAGCTTTGTGACCTTCTGGAGTTAATGTTTTTGGATTTGTAACACCTTGGGGACTTTGCTTTGAACGGTCATTGATTTGTAACACCTTGGGGACTTTGCTTTGAACGGTCATTGATTTGTAACACCTTGGGGACTTTGCTTTGAACGGTCATTGATTTGTAACACCCTGGGGACTTTGCTTTGAACGGTCAATGATTTGTAACACCTTGGGGACTTTGCTTTGAACGGTCAATGATTTGTAACACCTTGGGGACTTTGTTTTGAACGGTCAATGATTTGTAACACCTTGGGGACTTTGTTTTGAACGGTCAATGATTTGTAACACCTTGGGGACTTTGCTGTGAACAATCATCTCAGCTCTGTGTGTGTGTTAGTGTGTGCTTGGCAAGATCGATGTTAGATCCGTACTTACGAGGTAGAAGTTAAATATCGAAGTTATCTGTTTGGCTACTAGCGTTCCTTTCTGTTAATGAAGGGTAATCGTTTAATTATTGGCCATCCATAGGTTTATAGATACGATGTTAACTCTTTTGTGTCCATTCAGAAGTGAACAGCCCTTGCGCTCTACACAATGATAAAAATCGTCACTAAATAAGACGCCCCACTGAGACCTGAACCCCAGCTGCTGCCTAGTTGGTCTTATGCCAGCCGCATCATCATCATCCTTTTGTTGAAGCATTTATTTTATTTTCAGAATCGTTTTTTTCCCTAAATTGTCTCGTTAAGATGCTTATATTTTGTGCTTTTCCTTTGCCTCGTGATAGACGTATACAAATTCTTGTAACATACAGTTTTAAAATACATGAACTAAAGATAAACTGAATCAGGTTTTCTATACCATGTTTATCTTTGTTATTATTACTCTTAGTATTATTTGCTTAATAATAAAGTTTCATTTCGACGGGAGCCAAATGTGAGATGATTTTTTTATCATAAATTTAAAAAAAAACAAAAACAAACTTTGATAATGGACACAAAAGGGTTAAATACTCTCATCACTTTCAAGCGAAGGTTAGCAAAGAAAACGTGTTATTAAGCACCCACCCCAAGTTAACGCTTGCGAACTACTTTTAAACTACATTTTAAAGACACTGCACATAACCATGCAAAAGACAAACATGAAATCGTGTAATTTATGTAACCAGGAAGAACTGCACCGCAATAACTAGATCTATAAAGTTATCGCACCTTCGTTTTAAAGTAATCAGAGAAACACTAAAAGTGGGTGATGAGACTCTGCATAATCGAATACGGATCATAATTATTAAATTAATGTTTTCAATCACCTGGTTAATTAAAGCATCAACCATCACTGCAGGGAAAACTACAACAGCCACAATATTATAGTTAAGTTTGTTGATATTCTTATATTGTGTTTGAACTTTCACTAAAAGCAAGAAATTACAATCAAAATCGAATATAAAATGCTACTAAACAATACCAATAGAAAAGTAAGACGCAGTACTAACAATAGAAATGTAATAATTTAATTTAATGTTAAAAACAATACCAGTACAAATGCTGAAGAGACGAAACAGAGAATTCTAAAGCTGATCATGACCGTGTATCTAAATTCGTTCGAATCGCTAGTATTCGACCGAGCACAAAATAGAAATGTAATATTTTTTAAAAATAGTAAAAATAGAAATGTAATACAAATAACAGCAATAAAAACGCACAAAATACGAACCGTCGAAAATTCTAGAAGTTGACCATTACAGTGTACTTAGATTCGTCCGAAGCCCTAGTATTCGACCGATTACAAAGAAAAAAAAAAGCGAACTCGAATCGGACATGAACAAATGGAAACACCGAATCACTGAATGTTTTAACCACGAAAAAAAAATCAGTTGTAAACATAAATGTTTGATAGGGAGTGATAAATATATACAAACTTGTTTAAAGTGTAGGCGCTCTGATTATAAAGAATAGTTTACACGCACAAAGAGCATAGACAAACTGTAGAATATACTTTTAACCTTACAAGACCTGACTGAAGGATCATAACGAGGCAGCCACTAAGACGGATTTGGGTTCATCGCTCTTGAAAAAACAAGACGTGCAAGAAATGGCCACAGAGAAGCGATAATTTTGGAGACAAGTGTCCAAGAATAATACATCATCTGGTGATGGGGCCTTTGACAGAGGTGGGCGTCAAGATTAAGACCTAGGTCAAGATTATTAAAAAAAAAAAAAATGTTGTCTTTTGAAAATGCAGCATCAGCTAGAGGAAAGTAGATGATTATGGTTAGAGACGCAGTATCAGCTAGAGGAAAGTAGATGATTATGGTTGAGACGCAGTATCAGATAAAGGAAAGTAGATGATTATAGTTGGAGACACAGTATCAGCTAAAGGAAAGTAGATGATTATAGCTGGAGACACAGTATCAGCTAAAGGAAAGTAGATGATTATAGCTGGAGACGCAGTATCAGCTAAAGGAAAGTAGATGATTGTGGCTGGAGTTTTAGTTTCAGCTAAAGAGAGCTAGATAATTGTGACTGGACTCGCTTTATACCCAGAGAACATCTACCCTTTTATCCTCTATTGTTCAAAGTTCCACACGGTCGCTTCAACTATTTGTCAGTCTTCCAGAAACGTCAGCCAAAATAAAATGACTTGATAATATACGGCAAGAGTTTACACTCTTGATGTTTCAACTTTACTATTTCATTTCCATCTTATAGACTGCGTCAGCGTTCCATGTGGTTCCTTCTGAGTTAAGCGAAGCTGGTAAACGTGAGATACAAATGTAGAGATTACTGCTACTAGATAAAGTGGCTTGTGAACGAGATTTTGTAGACATTGTCTAGCCCTGCAGTACCGCCCAAGATTGATTTTCCGCCGGTACAAATAGTTCCCGCTTTCCGAAATTCCGCTTTACGACGATTCGTTTTTTTTTTACCATGAGTTCTTATTGTGAATTTACAAATATATATATATTTAAGAAAGTATAACACTTATTTCATGTAAAATTACATATTTTAAAGTTTGTGTACAAATTATAAGTTCACTGTGGTTTATTATTATGTTTTTAAAAAACATGCATGTCTCTTGACTGTAAATTACTGTATAATTCAACAACGTGAAATTCGCTTTACGTCCATTTCGCCTTACGACGGGGCTGTCAGAACGGTAACCAGTCGGAAAGCTTAGAGTAGATTTATCGATTAGCGTAACTGTTCACTGTAACAATTGTTTCTGTCTTAAAGAACATTCCTTGCATACCTGGATCGTTTATTTTAATTGTAGCCTTCGTTGTGTCCTTTCGGTTGTACCCAGAGGCATGATACAGTAACGAGAACCACACTCACTCACGGAAAAAGTTTAAGGAAAAAAAGGGTAAAAGGACGACAATCGATATAGATTGAAGGACATCACGAAGAGGTGGACTGGATTCAGTTTCTACGTATGCACTGTTAATACAAACATCACTTGCTTCACTTCCTAAACTAGAGGATCTCTGAGAGATAGGTGCCATTTTTGGATTTATCATTTTTTTGGTCCTTAATAAAGAACTACGGCCGAAATATTGATGTATTTTACACTTCTACGTGCTCATCTCATATCATTTTTGTTTGTTTGTTTGTTTGTTTGTTATTACTTCTCAGTTTTATTTCTTTCTGACTTGCTTCCCGTAAAATTCTATCAGACATCTCTGGCTATCTGCTAGAACCAGTTTTACTGTAGTCTCCATCTTTCTTTGTTCAAACAAGGGACAGCAAGTTAGAGGGCTAGTGCAGTCAGCAATCTGTCTTGTCTCTGTCTTGTTTTTGTCTTCTTTCTCCCAACGGGTGCGGGCTGATGTTGGTTGTGAAAGTGTTGAGGCACATCATCGTGCTGGATTGGGAGCGGGCTATGGCAACTATTTTTTTGTCAGTCTTTGATTGCAGCTAAAAAGCAGAGAGTGTGCAATGCTTCTTTAGCAGACTCCACCACCATGGGGACTATGTAAGCTATGATCCCTGCCCAGTTAGCCCTGTTAACCCCCTGTTACTTGAGGTACCAACTAAGAAGTGGTACACGGTCCTGGTTGGTTGTGGGTCGCTAACCCTGACACTAGCATGTCAGCTATGGGTCGCTAACTCTGACACTAGCATGCCAGCTATGGGTCGCTAACCCTTACACCAGCATGCCAGCTATGGGTCGCTAACCCTTACACCAGCATGCCAGCTATGGGTCGCTAGCCCTGACACTAGCAGGTCAGCTATGGGTCGCTAACTCTGACACTAGCATGTCAGCTATGGGTCGCTAACCCTGACACTAGCATGTAAGCTATGGGTCGCTAACCCTGACACTAGCATGTCAGCTATGGGTCGCTAACCCTGACACTAGCATGTAAGCTATGGGTAGCTAACCCTAACACTAGCATGTAAGCTATGGGTCGCTAACCCTGACACCAGCATGCCAGCTATGGGTCGCTAACCCTGACACTAGCATGTAAGCTATGGGTCGCTAACCCTGACACTAGCATGTCAGCTATGGGTCGCTAACCCTGACACTAGCATGTCAGCTATGGGTCGCTAACCCTGACACTAGCATGTCAGCTATGGGTCGCTAACCCTGACACTAGCATGTCAGCTATGGGTCGCTATTGCCATACCCCGTGTAGGTGGGGGAAGGGTACTAAGACATCTGAGGGGAGACAACACAGGATAACGACAGTGGTCTCCCCTTAACTGATTACAGCACACGGACTGACCTGGACTCATTTCTCTCTCTCTCTCTCTCTCTCTTTCTGTTTCATACTCTGTCTCTCTGTTTCATCCTCTGTCTCTCTGTCTCTGTCTTTATCTGTCTCTCTGCCTCTTTCTGTGTCTCTCTCTGTCTCGTCTCTCTGTCTCTTTGTCTATCTCACTCTGTCTCTGTCTCTGTGTCTCTCCCTGCCTCTGTCTTTCTCTGTGTCTCTGTCCCTCTCTGTGTCTCTCTCTGTCTCTGTCTTTCTCTGTCTCTCTGTCCCTTTCTGTCCCTCTCTGTCTCTGTCTCTATGTGTCTTTTTCTGTCTCTCTGTGTCTCTCTGTGTCTCTCTGTCTCTGTCTTTCTGTGTCTCTTTCTGTCTTTCTCTGTCTCTCTGTGTCTCTCTCTGCGTCTCTCTGTCTCTGTCTCTCTGTGTCTGTCTCTGTCTCTCTATTTGTCTCTGTCTCTCTACTTGTCTCTGTCCGTCTCCGTCTCTCGGTCCCTCTCTGTCTCTGTCTCTCTGTGTCTCTCTCTGTGTCTCTGTGTCTCTATTTGTCTCTGTCTCTCTGTATCTGTTTCTCTGTGTATCTCTCTGTGTCTCTCTCTCTCCCTGTCTCTCTGTGTGTCTATCTGTGTCTATCTGAATAGAGTGAAAGATGTATGATAAAGGGCAGAATGTCAGACGGGCCTGCGTGCCCAATTCTTAACCCTTTTGAAATAAAGATCAATCAATCAATCAATCAATCTCTCTGTCTCTCTATGTGTCCATGTCTCTCTGTCTCTCTATGTGTCTCTGTCTTTCTTTGTGTCTCTGTCTCTCTCTCTCTCTCTCTCTCTCTCTCTCTGTCTTTCTACTGTCTCCCTTCTTTCATTTTCTCCCTGGAGATTTGCAATGATTTCCACGTTCTCTACCATCTGTTTTCTCACATTATGTCTAAATAATTCACTGACTGTCTTTCTTTTATTCACTCTTATTATCTTTTCTTATTCTTTTGACTCTTATTATCTTTTCTTATTCTTTTGACTGAAACGAACTAAAACAAGTTGATAGATTCAAGTACTTAGGAACAATTATAAAGCTGATGGGAAATGTCGTAATGAAATAAAAAGCAGACGTGCTCAGGCCAAGTCAGCATTCCAGAAAATGAGAAGCATCTTGTGCAGCAGATCCATATCAATGGAAACAAGATTCCGAGTACTTAAATGTTACATCAAGCCAATTTTGTTTTATGGATGTGAAGCATGGTCTATGAATAAGAGAGTACCGCGAGAAATGGAGGCCACGGAAATATGGTTCATAAGAAGGATGTTGAAGGTACCATGGACGGCTAAGAAAACCAATGAAGAAATCTTAAGAGAGGCTGGAGTTACAAATTACAGCAAAGATCAGAGGCAGACAAGTGAGATTTGTAGGACATTTTCTGGGAGGTAAAATTGGGACACATTATGGCAACTAGAAAAACTGAGAGAAGAAGAGACAGAGGAAGACAGAGAGAGAGAGAGAGAGAGAGAGAGAGAGAAGTTACTGGATGGGCTGTCAGTGTGGCTAGGAAGAAAGCCACCGGCGGATCTCATAATCAAGTCTAAAGACAGGGAATTGTGGAGAGAAATGATCGCCTACGCCACGCGGCACGGCACTTGATTGATTGATTCTTCTGACTCTTATTATCTTTTCTTATTCTTTTGAATATTATTATTTTTTTCTTTTTCTTTTGAATCTTATTATCTTTTCTTTTTCTTTTGACTCTTATTATCTTTTCTTATTCTTTTGACTGTTATTACCCTTTTTTTTACTCTTATTATCTTTTCTTATGGTTTTGACTCTTATTATCTTTTCTTTTTTTTGTAGCTCTTATCATCTTTTCTTATGGTTTTGACTCTTATAATCTTTTCTTTTTCTTTTGACTCTTATTATCTTTTCTTTTTCCTTTGACTCTTATTATCTTTTCTTATTCTTTTAACTGTTGTTATCTTTTCTTTTTCTTTGACTGTTGAAAAGGTAAAAGGTAGTCCCATAGCACATGCCGTAGGGGATGAAACGTTAGAGACATCATTATGCTGGGTCATCGGTGTAAGAGGTAGGGTGGCCAGTTCCTTTCCTCGCTGCCTTTCCTTCCCAGATTTTATCTGGTACCCATTTTATGAGGCTGGGTCGACCTCGGGGCCGTACTGGTCCCCCTCAGCTGGGGATTCGAACCCTGGACAATTAGGTTACTAGATGAGTGCTCTAACCACTACACTAGCCGGTCCCTTAAAAAAAAAAGCTGATTTCTAATCAAGTGAAGAGTTTCAGTCTTCCGTCACTCTGGGCTGAAAGAGCAGCCTTCACTGCTTCTAAAAACTAGTCGCTGCAGTTGATAGAAACAGAGGAAGGTAAAGAGAGAAGATCATGACAGCTGAACGCACAGAACGTGACTGATTGTCATACGGGCTGGGCTGGTGGAACACGTGGCTGCTCGGGACTGGGGGAGAGAGTATGGCAACAAGAGTTCACCATGGTTGGCTACTGATGACAATGATGGAAAATGATGATCTCAGTGATGATAATGATGATAATAATGATGATGATGATGATGACAGGTTCTCTGAGATGAAAATTTTTAGCGGGTGGAAAATTGTTCCTCCTCCCCCCCCCAAACCACCCACTTACCATGCTGATCAGCCATTCTGTTGTCATCCACTACAAGCCCTTCATATACACCCTTCCCAATTCCCAACCCGCCCCCCCCCCCGGGCCAAACTTTAAAAAAGAAAAAAACCCGAGCTCTGGAGGCTAGGCCCATTCTCACTGCGCCTTGATGATGATGATGATGATGATGATGATGATGATAATGATGATGATGATGATGATAATGATGATGATGATGATAATGATGATGATAATGATGATGATGATAATGATGATGATGATAATGATGATGATGATAATGATGATGATAATGATGATGATACGACCCCAAGCAGCGTCGTCGATCCCTGCCACTCTCTTCACTCCTCGACCACGTCAAATCCCACCGTCTCAGCCCCGTTCCAGAAGAACGGAACCCCCCCCCCCCCAAAAAAAAAAGACCCACTAGGGTCCGCTACCAACGACAAGATTCCACCCAGCCATATTTAACATTATTTATCGACGTGGATGATTCTAACATCTCATTCAGATATAAACAGAAACCTTCTCGGAGAAGCTGCTGAAGATCATAAAGCCCTTAAATCCGCAGGGAGAAGGCAGGATTCTCTGAACATTTCATTAAAAAAAAAGTAACAACGGAGAGATCCATAATCCATAGAAAATAACAACTCATAAAAATACAGTAAACAAGGGATCTTATTAACGTGCCGAGCTGGCCAAGTGCCACAAGAAGAGAAAAGTACTAGAACTGGTTTTGAAATGGCCAGACGACAACAGACAAGTAAATGAAGGGGGAAAGAAACATACAAAAACTTCACGCTCATAGACACGGCACATGATGATGATGATTTTAATGACAGGTTATCAAGAACTTTCTTCCGTCTTTTCCGACTATTTCTGTCCGTAGGTCTATAAATAGAACACCTCTTTCATAAATTGTCATACATTTTTCAAATTATTTATAGCCACTCTAAAAATTAGAGGCGGAAACGAGAGTCCATTGATATATGTTCATGTGTTTTATATATGTGACCATCGCTTTGTCTATATGCGCGAGGATCTAAAGATTTTTATATCTTTATGTCTGAGTATCTGATCATCTCTGTATCTATATGTTTGAGGATCTGATCATCTCTATATCTATATGTTTTAGGATTTGATCATCTTTATATCTATATGTTGGAGGATTTGATCACCTTTATATCCATATGTTTGAGGACTTGACCATTTTTATATGCATGTTTGAGGATTTGATCACCGTTATATGTTTGAGGATCTGATCATCTTTATATACGTTTGAACATGTGATTATCTTTATATCTATACATTTGATCATCTGATTATCTTCTTATCTGTTTCAGTACCTTATCATTTTCCTGTCCTTCTGTTGAGTATCTTATCATTTTTATTTTACCTATCTTCGAGTATATCATTATTTTTGTATATATCTGACTATCTGATCATATTTATGCTATATTTATCAGCACCTGATCATTTTTTATGACAATGTGTTTGAATATCTGATCATTTTTATCTATTGTTTTGAGCATCTGATCATCTATATAGACATATATCTCAGTAATTCGTACCCACACACAAACACATGTATCTGCTTAAAGTTATGCTATTCTTATCTGCGGATTTTGTTATCTGCTTAAATTTATGTTATTCTTATCTGGGGATTTTCGTATTGTTCTATATGCGTAGCTGGTGATCAGGCTGACGTTATATCTTTATATTTAAGGATGATATTCTTACCATCTTTATACAGATCTCTCAGAGTAATCTTATTATCTTTATATCTTTGAGTATGTGGCCATTCTTATATTTATTTTTGTTTTCGAAATAAAACCGCCTCTGGCTGTGACAACTAGGCCAGTCTCGCCATTCTTTCTTGCGCTCAAAAATAAAAAAGTCCCACCAGAAACAAGACAATGCTGAAGATAAATTCCGCGTCTTCATCCACTTTTATAACCACGAAAGATAAAATGCTTTTGATAAATTATTTTTATCATGTTAAAAGATACACACTTTCTGACCCTCCTTTTTTTTTAAACCCAACCATTTATGCACTTAAACTCATCAGAAATTACCCAGAGCCTTTGACCTTTCGGGGGGCAAAGTTCATAATCTTTCCATTACGTAGTGTTATATACGGACATTTACGTCACGTAATATTTCATTTCTGGGAGATATTAATGATCTTCATTTTTAATATAAATCAAGATGACTATAATTTATAGTCTGACTCCGCTATAATAGCTGCTATTTCTAAGTTTCTTGTTCTTCTTGTTCTTGTTCTTGTTGTTGTTGTTCTTCTTCTTCAGCTTTCCGAGCCATTAAAGCTCATTGCTACAGACAAAGTTCGCCTCCATTCCTCTCTATTCCTAATCTTCTCTCTCCAAGTTGGTGACACTAGTTTCTTTTATATCATCTTCTATGTTGTCTTTCCATCTCTGTCTTGGTCTACCCCTTGGTCTTCTTTCCCCTCATCTTCTGTGCATAATAACTTTCATTTGTCTGTTCTCTTCCATTCTTTCTACATGGCCCAGCCAGCGTGGTCTGTTCAGTTTCAAGACATTTATAATTCGTTTGGCTTTAAATAACCTGTTCAGTTCTCTTGAAAATAAACCGCTTTCGTCATAAGAAGGATAGAAGTGGGTCTTGCGGGTCTTGGAAGTCGGATATGAAGCAAAGAAGATGTTAAGTGCTGTTTGTGGATATTGTTGATGCTCGTCTTTTTGAGATGTTGTTCCTCCTCTGTTAGACTTCTCCGGACCTGGAGACCACGAGGTGAATTTTATGATGGAGGATGTGAACCTATTTTCGGACCCCTTCTACATCAACTTCTCTTTTCAACCACATTATAAGTCGCGGGACAAGACAGTCAGTTTACCTGGACTCAATGTTTGGTTTAGATTGCCATCAGGGGCTGTAACTGGACCGTGAAGGTACTGCTACTGGTCCTTATTACCTCCACTTGCTCCATACATCCATTTGTACCTACCTTTCATGCCCTTTATGGAAATGGGCTATGTCACTTCCAACTGGACTATGCAACACCATACTACCAGCAAGACGTGAGACCATAAAGCAGTGAGAGTTTGCTAGGACAGGTGGCAGTATGAGTGGACTTTTTGTTGTGAAATCTTAAAACCAAACGACAGTTGTAAAACGCGAGAAAATCGTCACGGACAAAATCTATACTAAGACATGCTAGACGACTGCTCGTCCTACCGGAGTCCGTGGTTCGAATCCCAGGTAATTCCTCTTGTGATTTTTCTTTCTCCCTCGTCTCACAAAAGTGATTTGTCTGTGATTCTTTCCAAGTCTAATCCTACAAAACTGTGTTCTCTTACTTTACCGTACCAAAGCCTCGTTGTTTCATATATATATATAAAACATTGTCCCTGATACAGTGCAGATATTTTCCTTGACGTGTCGACACATAAGAAGGTGACGTTCACATGTAAATGCTTTTTCTTCCCAGATCCAAAAAAGAGTTTAGGATCTGTTTCTACAGCCGAGTACTACGGCGTCATCAACAGGAATTTAACCCATCGACCTTCGCGTAAGAGATTATCGCACTAACCACTACGCCACTAAAGCTGCCAGGATTTTCATGTCGAACGTTTTTTGTGGGGTTATTTCCTTGAGAACCATTTCACTAACGTAAGGAAAGACGCCATTCATCAAAAACTCCCCCCCCCCCTTATTTTAATATAACTTTCCTTTGGCGTAGCAATCACATACGTCGCTAGTCAATCCTTTGACAAGTAGATCTTTACATGCAAGAACCATTTGTCACCGATTCAACATTAACTCTGTCACGACTGAAAGACCTCTGACATATTTCTGATATGTTCGTGAGTAAATTAATCTTTGAAATGCCCAAAATTAGGATAATTTTTTAGAATATTCAATAACTTTATTAACTCCCTTGCCAGAAAAGACATCGAAGTTCAGAGTAAAAAGTTCAAAATTAAATCTCGCGTAACATCAAAGTTCAAAGGTAAAAGAGTTCAAAGTCAGTCTAGCGTGACACCAATATTAAGAGGCATATAGTTCAGAATTCAGGGTAGCATAACATCAAAGTTTCAGAGATATAGATTTAGAATTCAGACTAGCATGACTTCAAAGTACAGAGTATATAGTTCAGAATTCAGGGTAGCATAATATCAAAGTTTCAGAGGTATAGATTCAGAATTCAGACTACCATTAAATCAAAGTTCAGAGCTATATAGTTCAGAATTCAGACTAGCATGACATCAAAGTTCAGAGCTCTATAGTTCAGAACTCAGACTAGCATGGCATCAAAGTACAGAGCTGTATATTTCAGAATTCAGACTAGCATGGCATCAAAGTTCAGAGCTCTATAGTTCAGAATTCAGACTAGCATGACATCAACATACAGAGCTCTATAGTTCAGAATTCAGACTAGCATGGCATCAACATACAGAGCTCTATAGTTCAGAATTCAGACTAGCATGATATCAAAATTCAGAGCTGTATAGTTCAGAATTCAGACTAGCATGACATCAACATACAGAGCTCTATAGCTCAGAACTCCGACTAAGGGCACCTAACAGAAGCTCGAAAGGAAAATGAAAAAAAAAATCTGTAACGAGACCCCAGAACACAGAAACATGGACTGAAAAATAGACCATATTTCCTGGACACAAACAAGGACAATAATGAAAGAAATAACAGCACTACAAGAGATGAAAACGTTCAACTAGAAAATAATGAAAAAAAAAAGTTTAAATCAG
Organism: Achatina immaculata; assembly: GCA_009760885.1. NCBI lineage: Eukaryota > Metazoa > Mollusca > Gastropoda > Stylommatophora > Achatinidae > Lissachatina > Lissachatina immaculata. The sequence goes on from CM019710.1 coordinate 3,947,489, forward strand.
AAAACTGTTTCGGAAATATCACGGTGCATTATATTACACTCTACGAAAAAAAAAACCAAATCACTCCAGAGTTTACGCTATTAATATTATATATACAAAGTTGTCCGTGTTCTACAATGATTAGATGTAACCCATCACAAATGACGAGAGGGGAAAAAAACACAAAAGAAAAGATTACCTTTATATATGGATTTTCCTCGATTGCTGTTTTTTTTTAACTGCATTTATATATATATATTTTTCCTTTTTTTAACTACCAGATCAGATTTATTTGTATATATCAGCTTTATATGCAATGTTTGTTTGGTTAAAAGTTCTTTATGCGTTTATCAGTTATTTCAGTTTCAGGTTATATACGGATGTGGATTTGATAGGACATAAATCTCTAATAGTTAGTTGTCGCGTTTTCGACTTACGATTTTGTTTCGCTTTACGATGAGTTTATTAGAAAGTAACCAGACTATAAGTAGACGAGGTCCCGTATTTGAGAGCGTGTAATCTTTGTCAAAATATAAAGTAGAATTCATACGGTAATAAGCAGAGCAAGTTTTAATTTTTCTGTGAGAAGTTTATTTTACTGTTCAGGATTTCTGTGTTAAGATTTTGGTATCGAAATCAAGATATTTTGTGAAGGAAGGAAGAAGAAAACTAATGTAAAGAAAGAAAGAAGGAAAGAAAGAATTAAAGAAGGAAAGAA